>VDFB02230973.1:0-17886 GCA_007258455.2 Sequoia sempervirens | reverse complement strand
AAAATAACTAAATTATTTCATTACTTTAAAAATAGATTTTTGTTTTTTTTCATATTTAATATGTATGATTAATAAAATCACTAAAACTATTTTAATATAGAAAACTTTCTATAAAAAAATTCATAAATTAATTTTTTTTGGACAATTTATATTAAATTTCATAAAATGTTAAATGAAAGGCATTAAATGATCAAACCGTCACAAAATTTTATATGACAGGTAGGTGGCCATCAAATTCCATGGTTGTCTATTCTCTTCATTTTATATGATGATGGCTAATAAATAATTTGAAGTTTTTTCTAGTTTCTTTTTGATTTTAGTAGTTTTGGTGGCATGTTTTTAATTGATGGTCCTTTAAAACATAAGTAATATGTGTCATGCAAAATTAAAAAATTATTTTTTTAGATTATATGTTTAGTTTAGTTTATTTATTTTGTAGTTGTAAATATATTTTTTGTGCATATGATTGGTTAAAAAAGTTTTGTGTGTTATTGGTGGATAAAGCAAATTAAACATTTTTTTAAAGAATGATTTTCATTTTTTGCTTCATAAAATCATTTCATTAAATCTTTCTAAAATAAATAAATGTTATTTATTTTGAAATTTTTTTAAGAATGATTTTTAAATGTATGTAATTGTTATTTTTTTGATTAAAGAAAATCTTACAAAAATCAACTAACTATTTTATAGATTTGGATTCACACTACTAAAATAATAAAAAATAAAAAATTGTATTATTATTTCCATTAAACTAATATTTTTATCTATGTTTTTAATATTTTATGGTATAATTTGATTATATATGTGCTCCTTCTTCTTTTCATTAATAAGATTTTTCATCATGTATATTTTATATTAATTTTATATCAATATATATATATATAGTGTTACAAAACGATAAAAACAATCATATATAAAAAACATAGAAAAATGTGCATATTATCATATGTCAGCCCATCAAACCACATGAAGTGGAAGAAAATGAAAGTAATGAGGCAACACTATGATGCAAAGACGGTAGAAGCTTTTGGCCGCGGAGAAAATCTCAAACTAACTGGCTATTTATTTCTCTAGCAAGAATACAACATATAAAAAAAAAAAATTCAAACTAAGCATTTATTTCTATCTCATGAGAATCCAACATATAATGAAGAAAATACGATTCCATTTAAAGACATTGGGAGCCGGACTTTTCCAAGCTAAGATATTATCTATACTGGGTTGTCATAGTGCTACTCTCTCGGGGATTTACCTTGGTTTACCCCTCACTGTTAAAGAGGTTACTCACAGTTTTTGGAATAATATTTTAGAGAGAATGCAAAAGAAGCTCGTGGGATGGAAAGGTACACTCCTTAGTAATGTTGGCAAACTGCAACTTCTCAAGGCTTCCCTACAAGGAATACCAATCTAATTCTCTCCCTCTTTAAGATTTTGGGCTCTATGGCTGAAAAACTTGAAAGAATACAAAGATCCTTCCTTTGGACTGGTGTTGAAGAGAGAAAAAGGCTTGCTCTTGTGAACTGGGACACTGTCTACCATCCTAAAAGTCAAGGAGGTCTTGGGATTAGAAAGATCACCAATTTGAACAAAGCCCTCATCACTAAGGTGGGTTGGAATCTTATGCTAGGAGAGGCTGAATGGTGCACCATAATGAAGGCTAAATATTTGAACCAGGAACACTTCTCTAGGGCCCTGGATCTGATGGGTCTCCCATCAGGGTCAAAAATTTGGAACAATATCCTAAAATGCAGATCTCTTTTGAAGGAAGGTATCAGATGGAAAATTGGGAATGGGAGATCAATACGATTCTAGGAGGACAGTTGGCTTGGGGGTAGACCCCTTGCTAATAGCAATTTCAACATCTTGCGGAACATGCTAAGGAACATATTGGTACTTTTATTGTGGATTATACTACACCCAGAGCCAAATGGAAAACTTTGGAATTCAGTTTCTTGGATAGACCAGACCTCCTCCATAAGGTTGTTGAGCTTCAAGTTCTTTTAAACAAGAAGAGATCGTTGACTTATCTTTTGTGCTATTTGTCCTTGATGTCAAAACTGATTGGTTCTTGGTTTGGCATTGGCATATTCATTGGTGCATTTGGCTATTGATGTTTCAATATTTGGCATATTTAATGATTACTATATGGATAGTGATTTGGTGGTTTATCTTCAGTTTTGTTCTATGGTACTAATTATGTTGGATTCATGTGTAGTTGATGATTAGATGAATCTTGTTGTTCTGAAACTTAGATTGGTTCAATGATACTAGTTTTTATCTACATTGGCATGTTTATTCTCAGTATTTACTTGGTTCTATTGAGACACATATAGGTGATAGCATTTCATTGCTCAAATTAAAAGTAATTTGGTAAGCTTCAGTTTTCATGAAGATATCTATTGCACATTCACTTTATACAAATTTTATATGCTTGGTTTACATGGTTGTATTATTGGCATACAAGTTTCACTTTGGCACTCACAGGTGCTAGTAATAGGTATATGTGAAGTGAATAATTCTTGATGATATGTTTTCAATTCCTCTTCAAAGTAATTCTTTTTTATGGTCTACATGGCAACATTCATATACAAGGAGCAATCAAATGTAGTTCAGTGGTTTGTATTTCATATAACAAATACATACTATATTTAGTGGCATTAAGTTAAAGTCATTCATGGCTTTGATTTAAAGTATTTGGGCTCCTCAAAAATGATAAGGTTTACATTTTTAATATACTTCAAATTGTAGTAAAGCATACCATATTACATAATGATTACTCACAATTAACATTTAACAATTATTGATTTCATATTCTTCATTATCTTCTTTATTTGATGAATCGTTGAGTGTGGTTTGAAACATCAATTCAAAATAGCATGCACAGTTCAATCTAGAAGTGTTTACTTTATCATTCATAGACTTTGGAAAAATTATACCATCTATAATCATTGGTTCATTAATATTCAATAATTATTGATTTGAATGAAGAGATATAGTTACACTTGTGTCTACTACAAATCAAACCTGATAATTTAATATAATATGTTTTATTTTTAATATATATATATATATTAAATTAAAATATATATATATATATTAAATTAAAATATATATATATATATTAATATATATAACAATTTTATATTAATAATAAGAGAATAAACATTACCAACATGTAATATCTAACTTTTAATGGTTGGTTAAAAAAGTTATGTGTGTTATTGGAGAATTTTAGGAGCAACGTAAACTATTTTTTTTCGAATCGATGTTACCTATGTAAGGAAGAAGCAAAAAATGCTAACCATCTGTTCCTCCACTGTTCGTATGTGACTTCTATTTGGGGAAGATTTCTCTCTCTGGAACCTCTCATGGGTGTTTCCTAGCTCTATCAAAGACCATTTTATTCAGTGGAATGCTCCCTCCTTGAATCCTACTATCTGCAGATTATGGTCTTTTAATTTCCCTTATATAGCCTGGGGTGTGTGGAAGGAGCGAAATAATAGAATCTTTAGGGACAAGGAAGCTCCGGAGAATATTGTGTATGAGAAAACATACAGGCTAATTGTGGAAAACATCAATAATATCCCTTATCATGAGAATAAGATGGAGGTTGTGGTCTTTTCTAACTATGACCTCAAGATGGAAAAGGATTGGAATATCAAAAGTGATGTTTCTAAGGCTTCAAGACTAGCGAAAAAGAACCGTGAAGGTGTTAATTGGAGTCACCCTCCTAGGGGCTAGATAAAAGCTAATTCTGATGGGGCGGCCAAGGGAAATCTAAGGCCGGCTAGGAGTGGGGGAGTGATAAGAGATTATAATGGCATTTTTTTGTGGCGATGGCTATCTCCTTGGGCACACAGTCTAATCACTTAGCCAAAGCCATTGGAGCTTTCCTAGTAATTGACCTTGCTAATAGAATGAACTTCAAAAATATATGGATTGAGGGTGATTCTAAAAACATTATTGAGTGTCTCCTTGGAAAGTCCCCCCCCTCATGGACCATTAAATGTTGGATAGAAGAAGCTATGTCTATTTTATCCAACTTTGATAAGGTTAGAATATCCCACGTCTTTAGGGAAGCAAATAGTGTGGCTGACTATTTTGCTAATGAGGGGGTCAAAAAAAATGGGCAATAGATGTGGCAGAACTATAATGATTTGGGAGCTGACATTAGAGCCTTAATAGATTATTATATCACTCATGGGAAAGTTGCTGCATTTAATGATGATTAAGGAGAATAAAGCCAGGTATTGTGACATCATTTGATACGATGTTGGTGCTGTAATTATCTCTACAGACTGCAAGGGTTGGCACATTTTGTGGGTGCTTTGGTTCTGCTATTGGCTCTTTGTTCCATTCATTTTCCCTGCAAGCAATAGGAGCAAGGTTATTGCAACAATGGGGGGAAGCAGAAAGAGGGTGGAGCTGACTAGCTATGAGAAGCACAAGAAAAATTTGAAGGTTTGGAGGAAAATTAAGCGGGGTGGGTTGCAGCCTTTCATTGAAAAGCTCCATAGTCCTGACCCAAAAATAACAGAGTATTTTTCTAAACACTAGAAGAAAGGTGAAATTATTCTCTTAAGGAGGAAGGTTAAGGTGGATGAGAACCTTATTGGGGAAATCACTGGTCTCTCGACTAAGGGGGTTAAGTTCTTTCGTGACATAAAGTTTTTGGATGAAGCTGTTATCAGTTTTCCCAAAACTGATGAGGAGAGGAGCTGGTTAAAATTTCTAACAGTTATTTTGATGCTAGGACGGTCAAGAAGATATGGAGGGAGGTGCTTAGAATTCTTATGGAGTACATTACGTTGGATGACAGATTTACTAGAGTCTACGGTTACCATTTTTCCCTCCTCAATCATTTTCAATACAAGGTAAGGGTCTCCTTTCCTCACTACTTTTTCTACTCCTTGAATAATAGTATTGAGGAATATAGAAAAAGTCCTAGGAAGAATCTGGTCCTGCATACTAGCCTTATTCGGCTCATTCATGAGCATTTTAAAAATATGTCGGCCTTGTCTAACCCTGTAATGGCTTCGGCCTCGGAAGGATATGATACTGATATTAGTACATCTGAGGAAAAAGATGATTCAGACACTGAGTGGGAAGAGGAAGATCCTCCCCATCGTGTCAATTATAACAATATTTTAAAATATATTAATATTACAATATTACCTATTTACTTAGTTTATATAATATAATTTATAAATTATTAATATTAAATTAGAATATAATATATTTATTATATTAATAGTATATTTAACTTCAACTATAATATGAAGATTTCACTATCAAATTCAAAATCAACTAGAATCAATCTAAGAATTCATGTTTTGTACTAGACATAACTATGACTAATAAAGTTGAAGTTGAATTTGTTCTTTAGAATACATATTTGCTAAACATTAAATAATCAAATGATTTATTATTAAAAATAATTCTTAGATTGATTCTAGTTGATTTTAATTGATAGTGAAATCTTCATATTATAGTTGAAGTTAAATATACTATTAATATAATAAATATATTATATTCTAATTTAATATTAATAATTTATAAATTATATTATATAAACTAAGTAAATAGGTAATATTATAATATTAATATATTTTAAAATATTTTTATAATTATTAATATAGTGATTTACTATTATATTAATTATATTAATAGTAATAATATAATAATATTAATATTATAATTAACATAGTAGTCAATTAAGATAGTTTATTAATATATATGAAAGGAGAACCAAAATAAAATAACCTATATTATATTTTTAATAAAAGAGGGTAAAAACTTTATTTAATCAAAAGAACAATACAAGGAGAGAATACAACCAAAATAAACTAGGCCAAAGGCCAACAAAACCCATCAAGTAACCCCAAGATACAATCTCATATCAGTAGTAATAAGCTCCTCCAACTCCTAAGACAAAAACTTAGATAAATCCCCCCAATCATCCACCTTCCAATCACCACCTTGATCCAATGCCCACTTGGCCAAACCATTGGCCACCTTATTCCACTCCCGAGGGATATGGAAAAAGGTAATAGAATCCATCGCTCTCCCAAAATAAATGATCTTCCTGATCACCACAACCAACTGCCAACTCACCCCCTCCAGTTGGTTGTTATTCAACAAATCAACAACCACCTGGGAATCAGACTCACAAATAACTCTTCTCCACCCAAGAGCATAAGCCCTTTTGATAGCCACAAGAATAGCCAAAGCCTCCATGAGATTGTTAGACTGTTGTCCACAGAATTCTGAAAAGAAGAACTCCACAATCCCATCACTATATCTTCTTATAACCCCCCACACCAGCATGACCGGGCTTACCCCTAGAAGACCCATCAGTATAAATCCTATATTATATTGTATATAAATATATAATATAAATTAATATTACATATAATATAATTAATATAAACTATTATATAATATAAATTAATATACTATGTAGCTTTATTTTTATCTACAAATTATCTATAATAATATAAGATATAAATATAAGATATATATATATATATATAAAAATATATTACCTACATTAGATTATATATTATCTTATATACCTATATATTATAGTTATAATTTTGTTGAAGAAACTATATATATTAATATAAATTAATATAAAAATGTACATGATTAAAAAATCTTATTAATGAAAAGAAGGAGCACATATATAATCAAATTATACCATAAAATATTAAAAACATAGATAAAGATATTAGTTTAATGGAAAGAATAATACAATTTATTTTTTTAATTTTAATAGTGTGAATCCAAATCTCTATAAAATAGTTAATTGATTTTGTAAGATTTTCTTTAATAAAAAAATAACAATCACATACATAAAAAAATCATTCTTAAAAAAATGTCAAAATAAATAACATTTATTTATTTTAAAAAGATTTAATGAAATGATTTTATAAAGCAAAAAATGAAAAATCATTCCTTAAAAAAATGTTTAATTTGCTTTATCCGCTAATAACACACAAAACTTTTTTAACCAATCATATGCACAAAAAATGTTTTTTATAATTTATAAAGTTAAATATTTTACAAGTTGACTTTACAAAATTGAATTTTATTTTAATTTTTGTTTAAATATTGTTTTTGATTGGTTGAAAACTAAATTATTAATAACTAGTTAACTTAATTAAAAACTCTTCCTTTCCCCATCTGTTTTTATGGGCAGAGTAACAAGAAAGATAAATTCTTGTCGCGGTATTGACACTAACACAAAACTTTTTGATTGGTAAGCAATAACAATGAAAATCTAAGCTAATCTATTGCACAAATTTTTAAATTGGTAGGAGTTCGCCTATAGCTCATAACTTCAAGCACGTGAAATTAGGTTATCCTACTAAGGAAATGGAAAAAGAAAAAGAAAAAAGAAAAGACACATAAAATAGAGAGAAATTTAGAGAGATGCAAGGTACATAAGGAATAATAGATAAGTGAAGGTGAGTGCATCATACTCAATTACTTATATCCATCAATTTTTTCAAATGAAATTTATGCTCAACAAAGGAGAGAGGCCGCTTAAAAAGATGTTTATATTAAGATCTCTCTCAATATTGTTGGTTAGGTGTATTTGGGACAATAGAGTTAGAAAACAAATTGGGACAAGGTTTGGAAATGTAGTCAAATATCTACAATGTATTTGTATTTTATTTTAATTTTTAATAGTCAATTGAAAGTATTTCTTTTTTAGGTTTATTTTATTTATACTATAAAAATGTAATTTTGTTATATAATACACTCATGTTATGGTTGATAATGCATGTACATTATGCTTCTTAATATGTTCATGTTTTCCTCAAAATAATTGATCAATGCCTTTTGTCCCCCAGTTTGATGCACTCACCAATATCTATTTAATCTACATATAATTTTTTTTAAATTAATGGTTCACATTATCTTCAAATTCTTAATAGTTTGCTTGTCATAAGTGATAAAAAGTAAAAATTTGGTTAAAAATTATAATTTCAATGTCTAAATTAGGTAAAAAATGGGACACACTATTTAATATCACCCACCAATAAATATATTTTGTGAGATTGATGTTCACTAGGAATGTTGTTATGTTATGAGAGTTATGCAAATTGATTAGATGTTTGGAAAGTGCCATTCATTTTGAAGTGAGAAGACTTCAGTGAGATACTATGTGAGTAATTTAATCCAATATTCTACAAAGAGAAATGGATGATGTAATGTCATTACATGAAACAAAGGTAGGGACAAAACTTGTAAGTATACATAAGTGAGTTTTAAAATAAGATAATTGAAATACAAAAAGATACACAATGGATTCAAAATTTCTTATGAATTAATCTCTTTTTTCTTTTGGACACTCAAAGAGGCATGACCTCATAATAAAGCCTCATAATATATAAGAAAGTGTACATCCATGAATTCTACCTTAATCAATTTTTACTTCAACTTGAAAGGAATCAATGGCACAAAATACACTTCCCACACTAATATATGAGAGGAGGTATGTACAAAAATAAAATTATTATACAATTAAAAATAAAGGAATACAAACATAGTATACCATAAACAATGATTTACATAGAGAATCCTCTTTCAAGAGAAAAAACCATGCTCTAAAACAACTCATATTTATTCAAGAATTAATAGTTATAATACATTTGTAGAGTCTAAGTCCGTACATAAGTATTATCAAAAGAGATCTAGTTCAATTCAACCTATATGATAATACCTAACAAACTCACTAGAAAACCTCCATCTCAAGCAAGAAATAAATAAGAGAAGCAATATAATATGGAATAATCAATTGATAATTAAAAAATTCATGAGCTAAAAGCACCCAATATGTGAGGCCCAACTTCTCAATCAAAATCCAATGCCCAAACTCTAAGGTGACTTTACATGCTAAATATAACATATTCCTTACACCTATTGTAGTCTCTTTATAATCCACCCATCAACTTAGGTACTCTATTTGGTTTCATTATTTCCATTAAAAGACACCTTATGGTATGTCTAATATGTGTCAAAAATGAGCTAGCAAATGTATGGTGTGTGTAAGCCTTCTCCCCATGTATTTTTGTGTGAGTGTTGTGCTTGTGTTCCATGCGACTATCTCCTAGCACAGTGAGAGTGGATCCTTTTGATTCCATGAGGTTGAGTGGTGTGGTAACCTCTGTTGGGGAAATAAGGTTCATGGATTGAGGAACAATATGAAATCATATCATTTCAAGTTTAATTCATGTTGATAGATGTATTTCATTCATCTAATGTTGTAATATATTGATTTGGAACCTATCTTTAGAGATGATTTATAAATCATAAAGAAAGGCATAGTTTGACCATTTTGTGTGTCTTGGTGTTGGTTTTGAGAATTATTTCTTATTCTTATCCTTATCATGATGTTAAAATTCTTAATCAAACTTAGGAACATTTCATTTGATGTTTAAAGTGAACTTTTAGTCAAATTTCATAGTTGGGTGGCCTAGTCCTACATCTAAGTGGCCCTATTTAACTCTAAGTTAACCTAGCCTTCCAAAAAAATTCCTAATATTGTTAGGGAACCTTGGTGGAAGTAGGGGTGGGCTGGTGGAAGTAGGGTGACCTGTTTTGATAGATAAAAAAAGAAGAAGATTTTTTCCTAAGGTTGTTGGGGTGGCCTAGTCTTGTGTAGAGTGATCTCATCCCCATACAAAAACCAAAGAGTGAATCCTCTCAACCATTGATATGTGAGGGTTTTCTAAGCCCTTTTACCTTTTCAAATAATTTTTATGACTTATACTTTTCCCGTTCTAGTCATTTTGGTCATCAAAAACCTTGAAACGTAGTCAAAATTTTGTTAACTCTGAACTTGAGCTTTCCTTGGTTTTACAAGACTCCATTTGGGAAAAAATTGTATATGAAAGTAGTTCGCCATAGTGTTGGGGTCCTAGTAGTGTTTTAATCTAGTTCTTAAGTGTCATCATTGAGGACTTATGCCATCTCTTGCATCATTTTGCATGTAACCTCCCAATATGACCTAGTTGTCAAACCTAGGGTTGGGGAGATGATTCTTCTAGTCTTGTAAAGTCTTAAGAAGGTTATAAGCCTTCTTGGATCATCTTGTTAGTTTCATCAACAATCCTCATAGTTCATGGGTGTTGTGGAGTAGTTTCTTTTCTTTGGTGATGTCACTTTGTGATGAGATGTCTTGGGAAGTGTGAGGATGTCTAGAAGTGGCTTATAGTCATTTCATCTTGTGGTAAGTTCTACCTCTTGGGTAAGTAACCTCTTTTGAAGGTTTTCCCCTATGTTTATAGTGGCTTAGTGTGTCTGGATTTGGATTGGAGGTTGAGGAATCCCTCATCCCGCCCTAGAGTGGTGTTGCGAGAGAACACAATCGTGGTCTAGTAAATGATCATCATGTAGGTGTTGTCCTCTCTCTCTCCCTTTCGTTTGCTCATCATGGTGGATTTATCCCACAATTAGCTAGTCTTTTTTTGTTGCCACCTTGCTTATGCGATGGTGAAGTTTCTTGTTATCTCTATCATTATGTTGTTGTGATACTTGTGTGCACATTATCATACAAGTGTGACATGTCATTGTTGCATTATCAACGTTGTTATGCTTGTTTCAAAAAAAATTATTCCATCAATTTTTTTCCAAGCTTGTCAGTTTGGGCCATTACATGATGACATGCAAACATTTTATATTTCAAATTAAGATTTATTTGGATGTTTATATTTCTAATGAATATTTTTGGATTTGATTCTAATGTGTGGAAATGAATCTATGATTTGTAATTTTTTTGTATTTATAAATAAAGTTTTATTTTGATGTTTATATTTGTAATGAAGATTGGTGGTGTTGATAAAGATCTTTGAGAGTTTGCTAAGTATTTGTCCATACTCCATGATCTGAGATCATGGATGAACAAAACCAACTAGAGTGTCCATAAATCTGTGGTTCCAATTAGGCTAAAGATTTTACTAGAGATACAATTTAATTTTCATTTTATATAACATAATTAATAATTATTTTATACTTATAGTGGGAATTTAATAATATCTTACATGTTAAATTTGTGAATGTTGCTAGTATATATATATCTTATAAATACTTTATATAAAATGTGTCAAGATGTATCCTTATCAAACATCTATTTAATTTCTATATATAATTTAAGTGAAAAAATGAAAACAATATAAAGAGATGTTCGAAAAAAGATATATATTGACATATTTTATATAAACTAGAACTTGTACCTAAAGGAGGTGCAAGGGTTACAAACTTACACCGATAGAAAACTATGTGTATGCTAATATGTTAGAGAGTAGTGTTTGTGCATGGACGTGTATGGATGTCATGTACTGCAAGTTTTAGTTGCATGTGGCTAAATTAAACAATTAATAATAAGTGGTAAATAATGGAATGAAATAAACTTAGACAAATCTAGATTTTTTCCTAAAGATATCAAATATTATCTGATTTTGAAATATTTGCATTTAAAACATAAAACAAAGCAAATGAAAAAAGAAAGTTGCCATCAAATTGGCAAAAAACAACACTACAAATGGAAATAGAATGTCTCAATCGAGTTGGAAAATGAATATTTATCTGGATTTTATGTGATAAGTGAGATTTTGAAGGCTTTCACTTGATATTTTGGAGACTTTTACTATAAACGACAACTGATTTACCATTAAACAACAGCTGAAATTTGTTTTCAGATGACTCAACATTAGTTTGCAGATATGCGACTTGTTTTAGATTCAAATCTCACACTATATGTACCTTATCGACTAATAATTAATAAGATATATACAGTAATAGATAATTCTTAACCGTTGCATTCTAATTTTAAAATAGAACCAACAAAAAGTCATTGATATTCATATGCATGTATGTAAAGCAGAGTTAATAAAGTCGTAAAATTCATGATTTCAAATCGTTTTCGCTGGGACGACAATGGGCCGGCCCTTACGTTACTGCGTTACTGTCGTTCATGTATTATATATTTTTAGTAACTTGTAATTAGTCGTACATTCATTGAACTACAATTCATAACAATTTCGAAGTGCATTGCATATTCTTTTTCCTACTCCACTTGGTATTCGGTGGAGCCTTAATAAAGAAATTCTTTCCACTTGTTTTATGGCAGAGTAACAAGAAAGATAAATTCTTGTCGTGTATTGACACAAACACGAAACTTTTCGATTGGTAAGCAATAATAATAAAAAATCTAAGCTTATCTATTGCACAAATTTGTTAAATTGGTAGGAGTTAGTCTATAGTTCATAACTTTGCTGCGTAAATTAGGTTATCCTGCTAACGAATTGGGAAAAAGAAAAGAAAAGACACTTCCATAAAACAGAGAGAAATTTAGAGAGATATGCATCATACTCAATTACAATATCCATCGAATTTTTTTTCAAATGAAAGTTATCCTCAACAAAGGAGAGTCCGTTAAAGATGATGTTTATATTAAGATCTCTTCAATATTATTGGTTATGTGTATTTGGGATAATAGAATTGAAAAAAATTGGGACAATGTTCTGAAATGTAGTCAAATATTTTACTTAACTTATAATAATCAATTGAAGGTTTTTTTGGGTTTATTTTTATTTATATTTTATAAAATATAAGTGTGTTATATAATACACTTATCTTATGGTTATTAATGCATGTACATTATGTTTAATATGTTCACGTTTTCTTCAAAATAATTGATTTGGCCATCTTTGTATCGTTTAGTTTGATGCACTCACCCATATCTATAATCTACATATAAAATTTTAAAAATCAATAGTTCACATTATCTTCAAATTCTTAATAGTTTGTTTGTCATAAGTGATAAAAAGTAAAATTTTGGTTAAAAATTATAATTTCAATGTCTAAATTAGGTCAAAAAATGGGACACACTATTTAATATCACCCACCAATAAATGTATTTTGTGAGATTGATGTTCACTAGGAATGTTCTTATGTTATGAGCTCGTTATGCACACTTATAAGATGTTTGGAAAGTGTCATTGATTTTGAAGTGAGAAGACTTCAATGATATACTATGTGAGTAATTTAATCCCATATTCTACAAAGAGAAATGGATGATGCGATATCATCACATGAAACAAAGGCAGGGAAAAAACTTGTAAGTGTACATAAGTGAGTTTAAACATAGGATAATTGAAATACAACTAGATACACAATGGATCCAAAAGTTCTTATGAATTATTTTCTACTTTTTTTGGACGCTCAAAGAGGCATGACCTCATAATCAAGCCTCATGTAATATATAAGAAAGTGCACACAACAAATTTTACTTCAACTTGAAAGGAGAATAATGCAAAACTTTATAGATTTTTTAGCGGAGTTATAGATACTTAAACATAAATATCATGTATACCATGAATAATGATTTACATGGGGAAAACCCTTTCAGGAGAAAAATACCAAACTCCAAAAGTTTCCCAATATATTATTTATTAAATCACAAAGATTACAATATACTTACATAGCAAGCTTATCATAGGAGTATCACCACTCATAGATCAAGAGACAAAAAAAATACTATTAGACTCTTAGAATACATCACCGTCTCTCCCACAGTCATAATACAACACCCTCATAAAATAGGTTTACATTCTAGGGAAAGACGAACCAACAAAATATCCACCATTAAATCTAAAACATAATAATTAATGGTCTAGATTTACAATGTATCATTTATATAATGTATGTCAACCATTTTAGGATTTTCTTGAAAAAATTAACAAAAATTCCATTACATGCATCCCTCCTCCTTGATGCTGTATGTTACACCTATCACATTAACTAGGATATATATCCCATCAAAAATAGCCTTTATATAATTGCAAGGTTGAGACACATTTTCCCAACAAATATCCCACTTATTGAAGCACGCAGCAGGAAATGGGAGGGTAAACATTGTCTCTTAATTTGCTGAGGGTCGAAGTCCTGTCTCTAAACACCATTTAAACTTCTCAGTGCTCACAAGCTTAGTTAAAGAATCAACAACATTCATCAAATTCTCTACCTTAACCAGCTTCACCCTGCCATCTTCAACCATATCTCCAACAAAATGATATTGTATGTATTCCTAGCATGAAATGTCGGGTTCTTGGCTTGACATATCACACTCGACTATCACAATAGAAATTGTCACTACAACTTGCTTTTATTCTGTAATGCCCAAAATTAGCACAAAAAAAAAAAACTTCAAGGACAAAACACAAATTTCAAATTTCGTTGACATACGCTTGCAAAAATCTCAAATTTTGCTAACAAGAAGGGACTACAATAAAGCTTACAACTATTGACCAATCAAAACCCATAATCAATTAGTTAGAAAATTAAGATGCTTAGACAATCATGGTTGGGGTTTAGGTGGAGGCATAGAAACCACATTATTGGGTAGACTTAATTAGATCAACAACCCAAAATAATAATAATTTAAAACATGACTCAAGTCACATATCAACAATAACATATATAACAATAGTATCTTTAAGTAGTAATTAGAGAACAAGCCTAGGGGGCAGACCTAATTCCTCGGGGGCTCGCCTCTGACGGCCTTGCCTACGTATATAATTCGCAGAGGAATCGTAGTTCGACAACTTGAGCTTTAACCAACACAAACTCGGTTAAATGATAATGAGCTCAACTCACACAAATAAAAACAAAAAAATAGTTCAATCGTATACTGTTTCTGGTCCAACTATGATTGTGAAACAAAAGTTTCAAGGTCGAGGGTATCAACTAGACCCGCATATAGAGCCTCCCAATAATTCTTCTAAAACACAAGATGATGCGCACAACTCTCATGTGAAACCATAACTCAAACTTCAACCCTTATACTTGACAAAACAAATGAGAACAAAATAAATAGAAGTGTTGACATGGTGGTATTGAAACTATGTATATATACCCTAATCAGTTAATAAAAATAATGACAAAAAAAGGCTATATATATATAGATATATATCTCAATCAACTAATATAAATAAAGATGAAAAGGCATACATCTAACCTAAATATCATCTATAACTATACAATTTCTATTTTCTCATATAGTATTCAAGGGGTTTCAATTATCCTTGGAGGTTAAACGTTGGAATATATGTAATCAAGAATTTGTTTTTTTTAATAACTCACAATAAGAGGTAAACAATTATATCATATTATAATTCACACAAATAACTAAATTCATACTATAAACAATTGATATCAACTAGGTCATGTAATCATTCTTGGATAGCGGAAAGTCTTATTTCAAATGTCATATATGCATGGATATCTATAAATCATAATACAACAAAACACGGAAAATATGTTTGAGCAAATACTAAAATTACTATAATATATATGGATACACAAATGATCTATGGAAAATGGAAATACACATCTCGATGTTCAAACCTCAATATCAACACTTGAAATTCATTCTACCTACGTATTTTGTAACTTACATAAAAGATTTTTTTTTTCTTTTGAAAGATCAATACATCTTCACAAAGCTTAACATCTACCAATCACATAATATCTCTATTCATATCATTGACTCAAAGATTCCAACTATCAGGCTCTACATTTCTTGTCTTAGATAAAGGAAATACTGAAAAACTATTTGTTTTATTAAAATATGTACTTTACCAATACAAAAATACAATACCATAAAATAAAAATATGTTAGTAGTTCAATTATTATAGATATCCATCTAAATATTAAATTATTGATTACCAATGTATGAAAATAATCCAAGGATCATTCGAGGTGGTAACCACAATGCCATGATGATATTTGTAATATAACTCAACAATATTAATAAATTATAATCAAGACAATAATCTATTTTGTCTTATAGAAAATAACATAACTACTATTAGTACGATATCAATGTCAACTCAAAACTAAGGTTCTATCGATACATTTCTTAGAGAATGAGGATTGTTCCTAATTTATCGTTGAATTTTCTTTAACACCAAAAGTTTTTTTTTGTTAATCCTCTTTCATTTATTATTATATATAAATTTCAATGCAAAAGTCTTAGTTCATATGCCATTATCTAATAGATAGTTGTGGACTTATCTTTTAAGTCATGATCTTTTTCCCACATCTAGGAATTCCATTCATATTTAGATTTCCCACATCATGGACAAGTAATTTCCTAAAGAAATAATCGAACTACTTTATTCACTTGAAAAGCTACTTTATTTTATATACCATTATTTAGTAATGAACTTAACTTTGACATTTTTCTGCATAGTTCAACTAACCTTAAAGCATGCCGTAAAAATTAGATTTTACTAGCGCAAGGTAACCGGCCACCATGTTAAAGAAATTCCATAACTTCACTTGGGAGATACCCAAATGTTTGACCTGAGTGAGTATGCCAGCTATATTTCACTCACATAAAACAGAGGGAAAATCCTAAAACCTCTGTAATGTCAAGGATGATATCATTAACAATGATTCTTCATATTAGTGATGGAAACGAATTTAGCTCACTCTTTTCCTATGAATTGACCAACACCATATTTCCTGTGTGAATATCTTACCCCTTTATAAACACAATGACTGACGTGGCGAGTAAGATATGTCTGAGCTAAGGTAGCCCATAACACCAATGGAAAGGTGGAGAATCTAGCGCCTAATACTTAAACATTTACAAGGTTCATGCGAGAATGATTTGTGGGGCGATGTCAGATAGAAGTTTGTAACTATAAGTTGAATTTTGATGAGCAGTTTGACACAAGCTATATTCTGAGAAAGCACATATCCATTAAAGAACTGCATACGTATGAAACTAACGTTTGTCTATGCTTAGATCCTGAAGATATTCTATACCTAAATTATTCTGGTTTTAAAATAAATCGATTCCCATCAAGATAATTTCCAGATATATTGTTCCTTTCATGGAACAGCAAGGAAAAGCAAAAATTGTGGGTAGTTGCAAATTCCATAATCTCCATCTCAATCCTACAAAGCTTACCATACCAATAATACAATAAGTGTTCTTAATAAACCAGTTAGCACATTTCTGGAAAGAGATCCTAGAATAGTAGAGTATATGGCCTGGTTGGCCAGTCACTAACTTAAACATAATAATCAGCACATAACCATTTTCATAGGAGAGACTAGCGTTCTCCATTGGCATAATTTTGATACAAGATTTAACCAGACTCCATTTTATTGATTGAGAGTAAAACTCAGCATGTTATAGGTCCTAGCATGCTTTTAGCGCACTAAATAATTTCTTCATTGGAAACTCACAAGCAATTGTTACATGCTCAACTATTCAACATGAGTTTGTCACACAGCCAATCACAGTCATGCTACTATGTTACATACCTGACATTAAAGAGGTCGATTAAGCTTAGGCTGAGAATGATGCCAACATAAGACTCCTATCTGTCGAATAAAGATGGCGTTCTCAAAACTTTGACCTCCACCTCGATATCAAGACCAGCTGATAATTTTCTCTTGTGATATCATTTGTTTCTTCATCCATGATCGATGCCTCTTCAGGTCATTGCGAAAATAATGTGTCCCCTTCTCAGGAACAACTTAACAGCAGTCGATACCCAAATCGTGGGTTTCCCCAATCTAGGGATCTGCAAAACCAGAGAATGCCTATTGAGGCCGCAGTTCAGCATTGAAAGGCTACACAGCGTTGATCTGCAGATTGATTGCCCAAAGTAAGGAACCCAGTTTTCTTCTTCTTCCTTTATTTTTATTTTTTTTATCCTTCTGGCAACGCTTCAAATGTTGTGGATATTTATTCTCCATTTCCAGTTCACCCATTTTATTTTATTTTTCCTTAGCAGAATTCCAAAGCACTTAGGCTGATTATTCATACCATGTTGCTCAGAGAATACAGCCTCTTA
>VDFB02230972.1:0-11823 GCA_007258455.2 Sequoia sempervirens | reverse complement strand
GGCATTAAAAAAATATATCGATTTTAGATACACTTGTTTTGGAACGCATGCCTGCTGTCCCAACTTCTTTGTTTCTAAAGAACCCCAAACATGCAATGAGTTTTGCTTGTTTTGTGTGGATTTTTCTTAAAGAGGAACTTAGGAGTGATGGAAATAGTTGTAATTAGTCTGTACGAATCTGAATTAGGGATTTTGGGTGAAGGGGTGAGCCTAGGTAATCAAAATCCTAGTGTGATCAGCAAATTAAGCCTCTTGGGGACAGTGATACATTGGTCCATGGTTGTTCTTCCATCCACTGTCAAAAGGAGAGACTTTGGGGTCTTGTAGAGGAGTATCATAGTTGCATAAATTTAGTATTTTGAGCCCTGTATAGGGGTTTCAGGGTGGTGGATTTTATTTAAAGACTGTCCCACCTTCTCGTAAATCAAGATCCCACCTAAAACTAGGGTCTCAATAGCCCCTTTTTCCAAAGTAAATGTATTCAAAACTTTAGTCACCAATCTATAAACTTTCTACAAGATCTTTAAATTAACTCCCCAAACTAAGTATTTTCTAGGTTTTAATTCCCCATGACACCTCAATAGGCTCAAACACAAACCCTCAAATGTAAATTGCTCCAAAAACTAGGGCCTCTTGAAAAATTGACTTCCACACACTTCCAGAATCTTCTCTTTGACTTTTCACCATTAAATCATCATTCCTAAACACCTTCAACTAAAAAACATGCCCCTCATTAAGGTAGATCTCCTGCTGCTACACTTTAGGCATCATTTTCATGTAGTTTTCAATGTGAAATCTCGGTGTACACCTTATCATTCCTCCTTCCTGCACATTATTTTGTTAGATCTGTATTATACATGTAAGGATTGATCCATTTCACAAGTCACAACAACATTCTTTCATGAAATGGATCAAATATCCGATGGTAAAAATTGTTCCTTGACCAAACTCTTCATCCTTTCCCATATAGAAACTTTTACCAACCCTCTAGCCATCCTATCATTTTGAAAACTAGTCCACCATGTCAGTGTTGTACCTGTCAACTTTGTCTTAGAAAACTTAACCTTCCTCTCTTCTTCCATCTCTTCAAACTCAAAATAGTTTTCTAAGGCATCAAGCCATCCTATCACCTCTTCACTATCCATCTTCCCCTGATAGATAGGCAACTCTATGTGACTCTTTCCTCCATGACCTTGTGTTGCTTTCAACAATCTTATGAACTTCCTTTCCTCAGGGTCTTCTATCTCATCTGCTAGTTGTCTTTGAGTTACCCACACATGCTCTTCTTCTTCATCATTGTCTTCTTGTTCTCCGTGTTCTCCTCACCTATTTCTCTCAAGGCTATTGATCCTAGCCTGCATAGCTATTGATCAAGGCTATTTATGGAATGAAAGTAGACATTGCCATGAGTTGTGCTCCTAAAGGGTATATCAGTAAAATGAGGGTAGAGAGGGGTAGATCTCATATCTACCATCATTTCCATGCATCTAATGATGTGATAAGGAACCTCAAAACTAATAAGGAGGTCAGAGAAAGGAAAAGGAAATGGATGTTCATGGTCCAAACAAAATAGAAGAGGATAAAAATAATGATGCTTATGTTATTCCTTTGCAAAGTACACAAGTCCCATGGAAATGATGGAGAAGATGTTTGTTGCCATGGCAGATGGGAATTTTTCTAGCATGATGAAGTTGGTAGAGCAAGAGAAAAAGGGATGGAAGTTGAACAACTTGTTCAACAACAAGCCTTGTCAACAGAATCATCAACACAAGTTGCTCATAGCCAATCAATGCAAACTCTTGATGCACCCTTGGTTGATTATTCAAAGAATCCAAAAGAAAGGGAGAGTGTGCAAGAGGAGACTAGGAAGAATGTTCCTAGAGATGAGGAAGTGAACTAACACTTCCCTTCTCCCCAAATCAATCAAGGTGATGAAAAAATTCCTAAAAATAGGCTAGCATTTTATTTTTATGATGAGAACTCTGTTCCCAATGATGTCAAAGTATTAGCTTGTAGCTAGTTCATGGATGATGATACCTTTGTTACTACAAATGACTTTAGAGACTTCATCATCAAAGTGAAGAAAAATGAACTTAATGAAAAATTGGATAATGAAAAGGAGTTTACCCATCTACGTATGAAGAGGTCACTCAACAAGTTATCTAATAAATAGATTTTCATGCTTATAGAATCACTTTGGAAGAAGGGAGGAGATTAGTTAAAGAAAGTGGTATTCTTGTGTTTCTGATAGGGAGGGGGTTGGAGGAATCAATCACAAATTCCTGCTCTAGGTCTTGCTTGCAAGACCTCCTTGGTGTTTTGGCTTTCCACCTTAACCTATAGGACCCTTCTCAAATTTAGGTACCCCTAGTTTGTCTGGACAACCCCACTTCTATCACAATTCCATCTACCAAGCTAACCTTGGTGCAATGCTCCAACTCTTCCTTAGCCCTTAATCAATCCTAAAGGCTAACCTATCCTCAACTCTCCATTAGTTCTTGTAGGGGTGTGGGAATGTCTTTAATGGCTTCAAACCAACCTCCTAGAGTACTTGAAGCTTTAATGGATTGATATAGCATCAATACATATGTAGGATGTAGAGTGGTGTTTCTACAAGCTTTGTGTGTCATTAGATAGTCGTTTTATTCATTTTCAAGCACTGTTTGTAAATAAGTTGGATTCCACACTGTTGCTGGTCTGAACAAGGCAGTCTTCAGAAAATGGAGGTTTAGATCACTTTCCCACCACACAAATTGTACAGCCCTTTGGGAATAGTGACTAGAATCCATGTGTGTAAATATGGTAGGATTTAGGGTTTGTGTGAACACAGGAGCGGTTGTCAAAGTCTTGCCCTAAGCGAGCCAAGAAGAGTCCAGCTAGGGAAGACAAGAAGTGCAGAGCACATAACTTGCAGGGGTGACCAGTTCTTGATAAATTAATTTTTGGAGGAGGTAGGCAAGTGTCTTACCTAGTTTCCACATGAAGGAGAAAGATCCATCAGTTCAATTGATGTGAGAACAAGTCGACAGTTTGAAAATAGCTAGAAAATGGCTTAAAACCCTAGGAAATGACCATTTTCAAGTTTAAGCATTGTACAGACAGTTAAAGCTTAGGACCTCAAAAATATTTGAGAGGTGTTCATATGGACAAGGACCTCGAAGAAAGATTGAGGTGGTATTTTGAAATGTTTGAGTAATAACCAGTTGTTTTGGTGATGGAGACGTAATTGGGGGTCATGGACTAGTAGCCTTCTTAACCCTAGATGAGGGTTTGGTGAAAGCAATGAAAAGGTTGAGTTTTGGTGAACCTTCAAGAACCCTAGGAGGTTGGTTTGAAGCCATTGAAGACATCTCTACACCCCTGGAAGAACTAATGGAATGTTGATGATAGATTAGCCTTTAGGGTAGATTAAGGGCTAAGGAAGAGTTGAAACATTGCACCAAGGTTAACTTGGTAGATGGAATTGTGATAGAAGTAGGGTTGGCCAGATAGAACAGGGGTACCTAAACTTGAGAAGGGTCATATAGGTTAAGGTGGTGAAACAAAACACCAAGGAGATCTTGCAAACAAGACCTAGAGCAGGAATCTGTGATTGATTCCTCCAACCCCCTCCCTATCACTCTTCTTCTTCATCATTGTCTTCTTGTTCTCCTTGTTCTCCTCGCCTATTTCTCTCAAGGATATTGATCCTAGCCTACATAGCTTCTCTCTCCCTTCTCCATTGCCTCTCTTCCCTTGCTTTAGCCTGCTCTCTTGTTGCTTCTTGTTCTCTTCTTTCCCTTCTTTCCCTTTCCAAGGTTTCCCTCAACTCCTCCAACTCTCTTGCTAATTTATTTTTAGGTGCCATTATTAAAAATTCAACCCCTAAAGGACCTACTTACTACTATATGATACCTCACTATGATGTAGAGGATATGGGACTCAAAACAAAACTCAAAGGCTTGAAGGTTTTTTTAATGTAGTAATCTCAACCATGTTCTAAACAACGTTAAGGAAAGAAGCCTCAAAGTGCACTTATGACTCCAATCTTTCTCCTATGGACCCAAACCCTTGGAATTCCCTTAAGGGACACAAACAAACTTGTCTTGAAATTTTTCAAAGCCCTAAACCTCTGACTCAAACAAAAACCCACTTTTCCACCTTGACTAGGCTTCCAACCAACTAGGCCTCCAACGGTGGTTTTTTTTACTTTTCTAACAACTTTTCCAAAAGACTCACCAAAATAATGATTGAATTAGGTGTGTTTTGTGATGCTACACAACATACCAAAATATTGATAGCACTTGTTTCAGACCAAACCTTTCAAAAATCTGTTGTCCCACCAAAACTAGCCTAAATAGCCCCCTTTTCCAAAGCAACCCTATTCAAAACTTATCACCTAACCATGAAAATTTCTACGGTATCTTAAATTGTTCCCAAACCAAGTATTTTCCAATTTTTAATCTCCTATGACACCCTTAACATGCTCAAACACAAAACCATCACGAAATTGCTCCAAAAACTAGGGCCTCTTGAAAAATTGACTTCCACACACTTCCAGAATCTTCTCTTTGACTTTTCACCATTAAATCATCATTCCTAAACACCTTGAACAAATTTGAAGGAATATTTTAAGTATGACAGTCAATGAGTAGAAAAAGGTTAGAGAAGCAAGGGTTTCAAAGACCTATTAAGAAACCTTATGACAATTCAAGGCATCATACAAACACAATTTGAAGCACACCATTGAATGCAAGGATATAGAGTTTAGAAGATGTTTTCCAAGGGACTTTAAACTGAAATAGATGATAATGGCAAGATCACTAGTCTTAATGTCCAATTTGAGATGTGTTCCAATATGAAAGGACCTAATGTCCTAATTTGAAATAGATGACTTTAAAAGGACCTAATGTCCAATTTGAGATGTGTTCCAAACTAGCTTAATGTGATGCAAAGAAAAGGAAGAAAAATCTCAATCCACACTCAACTTGACATTCATTAAACAAATTCTTGTTTCCCTTACAATTTGGACTCTCTTTCCCTTCATAGAACCTTGAAAGGGCAGACTTTGCCATTGTTGTTTTTGATTGAATTGATCACTCAACAATGCAACTTGATCACTCAAATTTAATCAAACAATCAAACATCTCAACATGACTTGGGGATGATGTAAAAACTCTTCACACAATAGAAAATGACCAAACAAATAGACCTTGTACCCAAAAACATCCATTCACCAATAGGATATACAAAATAAAAACTGATTAAAGGAATTAACCAAAAAATGAAACTTTCTTTTAGACTCCTAAAAATATCCTCCACAAGTTTCCAAAAGCATAGGATCAAACACCCACCATAAATGTATCAAAAGATTGACTTACAAGCCATAAATGAGGCTTAACTAGGCCTGCATAAGGAAGTGTTCAACCTTTCAAGGCACACCCAAACACCCATAATTCCTTTAAAATATTCTAACAGGTTCTCCAAGACATGTTCCATGCTTTTCATTCATTAGTATTGAACAAATACTCAAAAAATTATGAAAAGTGCATTTTAAAGACCATTTTCATGCATTTACAAGGGAAAAACTGACCTAGGGCATCAAATAACTTTTGCAAACCTCCATCTTTCACTCTGAAAAAATTTTGAACATGAATAAGGGCCCTAAACCTAACATTCTACCAATTTTTACATTTTTCCCATGGTGGAAATGGGAATTATGACCATTTTGGTGACCAAACCCTTGTTTGGTAGGGTTTCAGACCCTCTTTCACTAAAATTGAAGTAAATTTCTTAATACTTAATGAAATCAATTCAAATCACCACCATAAGAAATTATTCTCTACCCTCTATCAAACTGTATTCATTATAGGGATTTACAATGCTACTGCAGGTCGTACCAATTGAAGGAATAGTCAAAACTGTTGGAAAATCAAGAAAAATAGAGTTTTTTTAATATTCAAATGCTTCAAACTTACAATCAACCTTCTTCCCTAACCAAAATGAGGCCTTATGAACTTTTACACATCATTTCCAATGACCCTCAACTATTTTTTGAAAGAGGGAGCCATTGGTTAAGGGATTTACAACTTAAATGATGAGTTTACACAAATCACACTATGACAACATTGAATTTTTGAAGAAATTTTGACTCCTATCATCTAAGACCCAAAAATCCATTCAAATGACCCTAAAAAAACCTTATTACATCATCAATACATCAATATCACATGTTCATATACAAATTTGAGTTGTTTTTCCTTCATAGGCTAGAAGAGCAACATTTGTGCAAAATTGCAATTTTCACACTATTGACTCAGGTAATCTAAAAGACTCATCCTAATTCATGACTAATGATTTGGTAGACATGTATGAAAAATGTGGAAGCATAGAGAAAGCATGTGACTTTTTTGACAGAATGCCTCAAAGAGATGTCATCTCATTGACTGCAATTATTGCTAGATATGCACAAAATGGATTTGTTGAAAATTCTTTAGAAAGTTTCAAGCAAATGCAATTGGTAGGTATAAATCCAAATTCCACAACCTTTGCCAACATCTTTCCTACTTGTACCAAAATGGGGGCTTTGGAACAGGGTATGAACATCATTCAAAGAATAAATAATAGAGGAATTTTGTTAGATGTTGTAGTTGCAACTGCCCTAGTAGACATGTATGCAAAATATGGAAGCATAGACAAGGCTTGTGAACTATTTGAAAAAATTCCTAAAAGAGATGCCATCTCATGGAATACGATGATTGTAGGATATACACAAAATGTATTTGCTAAAAAGGCTTTAGAAACTTTCAAGAAAATGCTATTAGTAGGTGTGAAGCCAAATTCCATAACCTATGCCAAAATGGGAGCTTTGGAGCAGGGTATAAACATCCATTAGAGCATAATGCCAGACGCCTTTGAAACTACAAGAATGGGAAGACATTAAATATGCATTTATTAACATAAAAAAATGAGACTTACTAACAAATTTTACCATCAAGTATAAATTAATAAGAACAGTTGTGCATATACTTACAAATTAATAAGAACAATTGTGCATATACTTACAAATTAATCCAATGAACCATCCGGGTCTACTCTACTCTTTATTGTGTCGGGTACTGCTCACAGTTAGATTCCTCAATGCACTTCCACAAGGTCTTTGTTCAAAGGCATAATTTTATATTTGGTCAAATGAACATTGGATGCCACCACAAAGTTTGAGAATGAAGAATTCCATTTACGCGTGTCAACCTCTTTAAACAACCAATGTTTAACACTCTTATGTGGGTACCTTCTGTTAATGCCTAAAGAATAACAACTAATCTCATAGGATATCTAATGCTTTTCTCCATCTACAATTACTTCCAATTTATTTTGCCCCCAACACAAATTCCACACAAGTAATAACTGCACTTTCTTTTGTTGTCTTCATCTGTAATAACTGCATAAAATATGCCTCCATTTATATGTGCATCATATCACTTGAAATTAGTCAACATTACGAATACAATACAAAGTAAGATAATAATATGGAATTTCAAAAACTAAACATGTAGATATATTACCCGGTTGAACTAGATCTGATACGTGGTCAAAGTTGACTGATGATTCCATCTGTGTTAGTTCCAATGCCATCTGAGGGTGATATGTGTGAAGTGGGATAAGATAACTTATCAACCATTTGTCAACCCACTCCCCTGACTCACAATCATTCCAGGATTGCATTGTACATGAAGAACAAAATCATGCCATCTTATGTGTATCGATACTCTATGAACTGCATTTGAGCTAAGGAAAGAGTGCAACTTACCTGGCCTGCAGGTACAAATAATCCTCATATGGTGCAATGTTAGTATTCTCATTCATGAACAAAAATCTATGAACTCAAGACGCACCTTCATTAATTTAGACTCCATCGGCATTAAACCACTCCAACCATCGATCTGCATCTCAATAACCGTGTAACCGCCTTGGATACTTTAACTCTCACGCTCTTTTCACACATGCTCTTGCACCATCATGCTCCCCTTCCATACAGTCCAAATTTTACAAAAATTCCACATATGTTGTAGCAGATGCATCCCGATAACCAAGAGAACATGCCAGCCGCTGCTCTTGAACTTTGTCGCATGCCAGGCACCGTATTATATGTCGACCGTATGATATGCCCCTTTGAGCCAAATGGTTGTAGAACATCTGGAAGAAACCTTGCACAAACTTTGGATAATGTGTGCGATCATCACTAATATAAAATTGATACTCCCTCAATACCTTCCTTTCATCCTCTATACTATCAGTTGCATGTATGAATGCTATGTGCACAAATATTGAAACCTGTGTGGAGTTATAATACTGTGACTGTACGTCACGCTGTGGCTGTAGAGTGTAGTTCTCTGTGAAATCAACCACTGATACTATGCTACCAAGTGGAAAGGTGTCCTTGCATAGCTTGAATTATGTGTCCAGCCATTGGGCTCTATGGGTATGCCTTGCATACTCATACACTAGATTCTCACGAAACATGGACATGAACTGATACACTGGAATTTTTTGAATAACCAACTCACGCCTTTTTGCTTCAGACCCATATTTTGTACCATATGCCACTATTTTATACTTCCTAAACTCTACTAGTTTTTTTCCCACCTCATATGTGCTTTCCATGTGTTGACATACTAGCATTCATAAAAGCCAATCGCACCAGATGAACCAACTGCCATGCCATCCTATAGAAGAGCCATCCCTCTATTTCACATAAAATTTTGATAAGAACTTTCTTTGAAGATTTTGGTGGGTTTCTATGCCACAATCCTACAAAACATCGTTAGTATGCAAATCTAAACATATAGAATGATAAGCATCATAATGGTTAGAGAATTCAATATGTATTCTACAACAACAAGTAGTGTGTGTGTGTGATTTATCTTGACATAAAAGGTTTAATCATTTGAAAAAATCTTTGAGAAATACTAATTTGAGGATAATCCATTTTAAATTTACGAAAAAATTAGGTTTGAGTCGTATCCGCAAGGCCACTCTTGATGTGGCTCACTTCGCTTTCAACTTATCGATTCTCCTTTCTCTACTTATTATCCTTTTGATCTCGTAGGATGGTTTGTATTATTCTTCTCCGAGCACTTTCAATTAGTTCTCAACAACTTTTTTATCTTTGTGTGCCAGTCTCCCTGAGAATACCCATAATTTGAATCGGTGCCCTCAATTCTTTGCCGCCTTTGAACGGCTTTTGATAAAGTTTTTCTACTAATTCCCACTTATTCACTTGTCTTTTTAATGAGGAAAGATCTCTTTGTTTGATAGCTTACCACAGTTGATGTAATGACACATCATGTGACATTACTATCCTTTGAGCATGAGGTCTTACCCACAGCAGTCACAAGAACACAGATTCTTCAATAGTGTTTTCACTTGATGCATTTCTCTAGCATGTTCTCAACCCAAGAGTCTTCATGATGTTTCTGCATTCTTAAAACCCCACATCATTTGAACAAATAGTTGACATCTTGCGGTCTTATTTAGCCTTTCAAAGTAGAATTTCCAAATCATATCAACATATCTTCTACAAGTGCGTGCTGGAATCTTACCTTCCATGTGCTGCAAAATATCCTCATCAATATTAATCAAATACTTTGGCTTTCTACGCAAAATTCTAAGTGGTGTTTTTCTAGGTACATACATCTCAACATTAGTAATTTCATCAATATTTAATTAAGGTGGGCTAGATTGTACATACCTTCGATCGAGGGTGGAATAGAAGACATACCTTGAGGTTCATGTGGGGATGATGGCGTACCTTGTTCCACAATTCCAAGTGATGATGTACTCTCAACTTCAGATGTGGTGGAAGGTGTCCAGCCATACTCACTTGTGGTAGATGGTGTCCCTCCATATTCACTTGTGTGTAATAGTGTCCCTTCGTCTTCACTTGTGGTAGAGGGTGTGTCTCCAACTACGGTACTTGCATCTACCCTAGTACGACTCTTTCCAATTCGTTCCCTTTGTGTTGCCAATTTCTTTTCTCTTTTTGACAGTTGAATTTCCTCTTCAACTAGCTTGTTTTCATCAATCGTTCCCAATTTTTTCTTTTCACGATATTCCCTCATCCATTTGTTATTTTTATATCTTAAGGCTTGGAGCTTATCATCTGTTAGTTTTTTCCCTTTAATAGTTCATTTCTTCGACATGACGAATAATTTTACCTGTGCAAAAAGTGCTAAGTTGTCAAATTAACTAATTGAAAGCTTTGGAAGCATAACTCAATCAAAACAATATAAATTGTCCCTATACCCAAGTAGTGATGCTATTCCATTACCACTATGCAAACAAGTTTTTCACAAATCTAAATACAACTATCACTGTACATACAAATTCCTTAGTCTTTAACATGAATACGGTATTTAATCTTGAGGACTCCATACCCTAAATCAGGTGAATCCCACAAATCAATACTCTGTTTTGTGAAATAAGTGTATAAAATTTTAGAGTATGTTGAAAAGGATCAAAATAGGCCTGAGAATATGTAGAAACAACGAAAGGAATGTTGTTAAGTGCTTGGGAGCAGTCTCATTTGTTATTCCATAGTTGTGTCTATGCTTGGTAATGTTTTGAAGGTAGATTGTGAAAGATTTGATGATTTGGACATATGTTTCCAATATATGGAAATGGTGTCTTGAATGCAAAGTAGTCAAAGTGTGTCTATACTAATATATTGGAATATTACAATCAAAACATGATGAAATTGGTATCTTAAAGGTCTGGTGACAGTGTTAAACTAATGTTGATTTTTGTTGTTACAAATGGTGTTTAAGTGAAGATAGGATGATGGATGTGTTGATTTGAGCAAAGATATCTTAAATGTTTGGGATGATTTTTGATTGCAGGTCTAAGGAACAGAGGTGTTTGATTTTTTTTTCCTTGAAGGGGTAAGTTGAGTTGATGAGTGATTGTTGTATTGCATCACAAACAAACAATTTGATTTATATGGAATAAGAAAAACAACAAAAATGAAAGCAAGCCATAATAGAATGATATAAAATGTACAAAGATTTCACATACCTAAAAAGCAAAGTTTCAAATCGAGGAGTTCTACCCAATTATGCAACTTTTTCTTCTTCCTTCCTCAAAATACTAAAAAATTTGACTTCTTCAAAATCTTGTTCCCCTCCAAATTTCAATTTTATATCAATTATCACTATAATTCAAACTTCAATTGATATTATAAGCCTCTCAATGTGAAAACCCTGTTATTTCATGCAAAGGTGATGGAAGGAACATTCAAAAGGTGGTGGAATCTCAAAATCATGCATGCACACTTCACTCAATCACCAAAAAGCTATTTTTTGTCGGAGCACACATAGAACCAGGAGAATCTACAGAATGTGGGCCGACATCACAGGTATATTGTAACTTTTAACCATTTTTAGTGCAATAAATAATGCATTCTCATTATAACGCTTTCGCGTTATAACGTATTCACGTTATTTAATCCTAAATGAACATATATATACTGGTTAATAATGTGCTCGCGTTATTGTAAATTTTGTTTTTTTAAGCTTTAGATGGTACATTTATAGGGTAGAGGATTAAGTGTACTAGGGAGAGAGCTAGAGGGATTGAGTGAGAAAGAGAGAGATACTTCAGAGAGAGAGGAAGGGAGTGAGAGAGAGATACCCTCTCCAACCCTCACCCATCCTCTCCCACACTCTCTCCCACCTTATCCTACACTCTCCCACCCTCTCCCATCCTCTCTCGCTCTCTCCCACCTTATCCTACACTTTGCAACCCTACGAAGAGAGCTAGAGGGATTGAGTGAGAGAGAGGGAGATA
>VDFB02230970.1:0-10014 GCA_007258455.2 Sequoia sempervirens | reverse complement strand
CTCTTGGATTAGTCATGATGACTTGCATATCTTGAAAGGAGTATTCTTGTTCCCACTCTTGGTCTACTCAGCAGTTTATCTGAAAGGTATTTGGCCCATTATATTTTTTAGATGTGTTTTATTAAGTTTACTTTCATGATATGGATCTTGAATTACTGTTTAATGATTTTGGAAGATTCATAGTGGAAGTTGTACAATTTCTTTTATCTCCTTGTTGCTAATGAGAATTGGTAGGAGATGTTGTATGGGCTGATTTCCTGAAATGGGAAATGAACTAGTTTGATCTTGTTTGAGATGCTTACATCCATGTTGGTTTTAAAGATGGTTTGATCTTGTTGATTGAACGAATGGATGTTGTTAAGGCTTTCTTTTGGGATATGAAGAAGATCATTCTTGGCACAGTTGGTTGTTAGAAGTGTATGTAAGAGGATGTTCTACAGGAAGATGATGTGCAAAGTTTCTCTTTGTGGTTTGTGGTGAGAGAAATGTTTCTTGTGGCAGGTTGTTGCAGGTTGTGCATATCATTGTGGATTTTTCCTTGGTACTATAGGGTTACATTTTCTATGTGCTGTTATTGGTAGACTTGTTGATGCTTTTTGATCTTTCAGATCTGGATTACTTAGGCAGTGGGAGTTTTTGTATGTGTCTTGTCGTCTTAGACTGGTTGGCACTTGGAGCTTGTATTTGCTGTTGATGAGTTGGTTCTGATTTGGCATAAGTTTACTAATGTTGATACCTGTTGAGGTATGTAAAATTGGATGGAATAGCACGAGCTGTGGGTGCTATTTTCAATCGCATGGGTTTATCAGTTGGATGGAAGCAGTCATTCTGATTGTTGTTCTAATTGGTATTTTTTATCTTGTTTCTGGAGGATGACTTCATGGTTGTGTTCTGTTTGAGGCTTTGAAGTTGATATTGCTTCTATATAGCGTTTGAGCACAGTGAAGTGGTAGCAGTATCTTGTTGGTGATATCACTGGGATCTTTTGCTTGTGTTCATTGGAATGGTGCTTATATGCCTTGGCATTGTATCCTTCTTCCACAGGTGGCATGTTGGAAGATGACATGATTGTTTCCTGGATGGTGGACATCTTGGATGTTGGAGCTGATTTCTTGATGGAGCATGAGAGCATGTGTAGACATCTAAATTTAATCACTTCCATATAATTAAATTTACCACTTTTCCGTCTACCATATTAATATTAATTTATTAAATTAATATTATACCTTTGGTCTCATAACGGTAAAGTATTTAATTTAATAATTAATACTTTATCTTTCACCTTATTCCTCTCTAAATTAAATAAATACGCTAATTTATTTAATTTAGTCATTTTCCCCTTTTGATCTAAAATCAATTTAAAATTCCTTACTTTCTCTCTCCTTGTCACATCCTCCATAACCTTGCTCTAATCTGAATTAATTTAATTAATTCATGATTATGATGTGCATTCTCTTAATTAGAGATTAATGTCACATCCTCCTACATTTGCCACTTGCCTCTAATTTTTCATTAATTAGCCTAATCCAATGTTTGCACAACCTTAACCAAGGTCATTAACTATTTCTAGCACCACTTTTTGGTCAATTCTTCCATTTTTCCTTTTTGGATATTGACTCTCCTTCCCATGAGAATTTTTAATTCTCATTTATTTATCCCATGTCTCTCTCCTCCCTATGTGAATTTTTAATTCACATTCCATTCTTCCAAGGCTTCTAGAACTTTGGACTTGTCACAATCTCCACATGTGACCAAGTACCACCTTTTTGGAGCCCACCTTTTATCCTCTAGATCATCCTAGGAATGTGAATTTTTAATTCACATTTATATCCTCAACCACCTTTCCTTTTCCCATGTAGATTTTTGAGGAATTCCAAAATTCTTCAAATGTCTCTTTCAATCCCACTTGGGGACAAGAAATCCCTTTTTAAGGAAATCTCCTCACTCTCCAAGGTGCATGTCCTTTTCCACCTCATGTACCTTCTTGACACCTCACCTCCATCTCATATCCCCTTGGCCACTTCACCCTCCACATGTCAAGATGTGAGGGCTTGTGGATTCTCAACCCACCATAGCCCTTCATCTTGGCCTTGTTAGAGCAATCTTGACCGTTGAATTCTCTAGAGAATTCAAGTTCTCCTATAAATACCCCCTCCTCAAGGGCATTTCCAACACTTTATATTTTCATAACTATATGCTACCCATTAGAATCCTCAATCTTTTACCATCATTTAACCATCTCTTCAATCATCTTGCACATTGAATCTTGCATTTTAGTCACTCAAACAATCATCTAAGGAGGACACAAACCATTACAAGCAAGGGCCAATCAAGGAGAAATCAACAGCAAGGAAGGTGAAATCGTTTGTGTTTTATTTTGTCCATTTTCCTTATTGTTTATCACTCTTTTGGCTAATCTTGAGGTGTCCTTGGTATTTTGTCATTTACATTTTTAAGTTATTTTGCACATTTAGAGCAGGATAAATTCCAAGGTATACATTTCTGGCACGCCCGGTGGGACCCACAAACGGGTTCTTGCATTTTATGTCCTTTTTGGTTAAGAATTTTGCAGGAAAAGCTCGCAGAAAGGCGGCAGCGCCCTCTGCTTTACCGCAAAAAGGCGGTAGCACCCCCACAGAAAGGCGGTAGCGCCCTCGCAGAAAGGCGGCAGCGCCCCCGCAGAAAGGCGGCAGCGCCCTCGCAGAAAGGCGGCAACGCCCCCACAGAAAGGCGGTAGCGCCCTCGCAGAAAGGCGGCAGCGCCCCCATAGAAAGGCAGTAGCACCCCCACAGAAAAATGACAGTGCCCTCACAGAGAGGCGGCAGCGCCCCCGCAGAAGGCGGCAGCGCCCCAAAACAGCGCAGTTTGGAAGGTAAAATAGGCATTTTGGCTTCGTTTTTGCTCTACTTTTTTCCTGTTTTCACGTGATAACTCTAGCATTATTTTGGCAAGAATATTGTTGCTTTTCGCTAACGTTTTGCAGCATATTGTGGCGAAATTTGACCAAAGATGAAAAATAGGACAACTAACATTTGTTTGCAGGGTCATCTACATAATCAGATTTTCAAAAATTATCTTTGCTGTTTTCAAACATAGTCTAATTAGGGGGATTAAACCTCATTGTTTGCTGTGATTGTTTACTTTTGTGTTACCCAATGGGGCATTGATTTGTTTTCACTTTCCCCTTGCACTTCCTGTGAGCCTAGGGAGTAGTTGGAAATAATTAGTGTCTTCTTTTTAGTGGGACCTGCTTGGGGATTTCATCACCCCAAGGGACGATTCCAACCACGTGTACCGGTGGGGTATATAAAGGGGGAGAACGAAAGTTGTACCCCAATCCAGTTGTGTCGTAATTAGCGGAGCGTCGAAGCTAGGGTGATACCTAGATAGACGTGAAGAGTTGGTCTGAGCCTTTTAGTATCTCGCTGGGGTTCCTGACTCACGCTTGTGACGGACTGGTGTTCACAGTTGTGCCTCACGTACCGAGAGTATATCGAGGACTCCCTAGAAGCCTTGTGCATTCTAGATTAAGACTTTGCCTTGCCATACCCATACTATTAATCATAGGATTGTGCTTGCTTGAGGTGTTTTCTTATGAAAAATCTATCAAAATTTTGATACTTTGGACTTGTTTTATCATTTTGTGTCCTTGCCATAGCCTTTTCCATCAAAACCAAACTTTGTCTCATCGCAGAAAGGTGGTAGCGCCCCTGCAGAAAGGCGGTAGCGCCCTTGATTTATTGCAGAAAGGCGGCAGCGCCCCTGATTTACTGCAGAAAGGCGGTAGCGCCCCTGATTTACTGCAGAAAGTTGTCTACGCCCCTGCAGAAAGGTGGTAGCGCCCCTGATTTACTGCAGAAAGGCGGTAGCGCCCTTGATTTACTGCAGAAAGCTGTCTACGCCCCTGCAGAAAGGCGGTAGCGCCCCTGATTTACTACAGAAAGGTGGTAGCGCCCCTGATTTACTGCAGAAAGCTGTCTACGCCCCTGCAAAAAGGCGGTAGCGCCCCTGATTTACTACAGAAAGCTGTCTACGCCCCTGATTTTGCTGTCAACGCCCTAATCTTTGCTGCAGAAGGGCGGATTTGCCCTCCTGAACACCCGAAATTCCTCCATTCGGACCCATTTAGTCTCTAAACCATCATTTAACCATTCCCAACCATTACCTCATCATCCCAAGCCTTCGTTTTGTCACTTTAAACCTTCAAAAACCCCCGTTTGGCCATTTAAAACTTCCATCTCATTATTCTAAATTTTCGTTCAACCATTCTAAATCTCCATACATTCTCCACAATTATCCTTAATCCCCTACCCATTCTAATTTCTCCCTAATCCACCAATAATTTCTTACCATTTGCATCTCCAAACATCACCCATAACCAAACCGTCCTAACCTTGTATTACAAAGCGGTTACCCAAATTGACCATAGCGCTTGAACTTGATTATTGGTCTTTAGCTTCGACCCCAATCAATTTGCCTCCATCTTGAGGCGAATTCGGTGGCGTAAGTTGTCATCTTCGACCCAATCAATCCATTCCTACCTTAAGGTCGATTCGGTGTCGTAATCACCCTCTTAATCTATTAAAGCTCTTGGTTGTTAAGGGTAGCTTCCTTTGATCAAACTCAAGGTCTCCCTCTCATCTCTTACCATCCAATAGTCTAAATCCAAATCCAAATCCAAATCCAATCAAATCCAATCCAATCCAAATCCAAATCCAATCAAATCCAATCCAATTAAATCCAAATCTAAATCCCATCGAAATCCAATCAAATCCAATCCAATCAAATCCAAATCCAAATCCCATCGAAATCCAAATCTAAATCCAAATCCAAATCCAAATCTAATCAAATCCAATCCAAATCTAATTTAAATCCAATCCAATTAATCGAAATCCAATTGGATCCAATCCAAACCCCATCACAATCAAATCATTCGACAAAGACATTAACCTGCTCATCTAGCATTTGCATGCCCATTCAGACCCGTTTACAGACAAAGAAAATGGCCGACCGTCAAGCTCAAAATGCCCAATCCAACAATCCCCAAGATCCCAAAAACACCTCATCAGATCCTAACAAAGGTACCAACATCACTCATGATCCCCATAACGGTACTTCATCGCACTCCAATACTGAGAATCAGAATAACTCACCACACGGAGAAGAGAGCATGGTTAATCAACCTGAACTCACACTTGAGGAACATTTTAGTAACCCCGCCAATGTGCAAATGACTGATCGTTTGCTTGAGAAACATGGGGAAGAAATCTTGGCCCACTTAATTGAGAAGGGTGTTAAACCTCCCTCCAATGTTGACTTGTCCAAATATAGGGGTACCCCATCTAACGTACTCCAAGAGTCCCAAAATGCACCCGAAGGTTCATACTTCTCCAATGTTCCTCCGGTCGAGGGTTGGCACCAACCTGAATTTGGCAATGCCATTCTTTACCAGGTTAATTATCCCCCACACGCTTTGACCTCAGCTATAGGTGGACCTCAAGGGCATGATCCAATAATCCTTTTGCTTATGGCATGCCACAAAACGTCCCACAACCTCCGCCATTAACATTAACCGCACCCCCTCCTTCGAACCCACCTACAGTCAACATTGGGGGCACCTCCTTTGCTACATCGCTTCCGCCTCCCGGGACCACCAACATACCACCTCAACAGGTTCACCAATCTACCATTCCGCCTCAATTACCTCCACAAGGCACACCCCAGCTGAACATTTCGAGCGGAACCCAACAACCCCCTTTACAAAATACGCCTACGCAACCTCCGCCATCTCATCCACAACAACTTATACACAATACTTTGGCCTCTTCACAACAACCATCCTACCAATCACAAGGCAATCCATCTCAACCTACTGTCCAAACCATATTTCCCTTTCTCGCGTCCCTTTTGCATCCAAAGGTCCAACCACAACATAATATCCCACCTCAGTCCATACAACACTCGACGCTACAACAACCCTGCACAACACTACTATTATCATAATCAACAACAATTTCACCAACAACTGTCTCATGTGACCTCCCAACAATCACAACATAGCTAATACCCCCAATACCAACAAACCAACGCGCAACGTCCCATCCAAGTTTCCCAACAACCTACCCCACACTCTTATCAAACAAATCCATATTATGCCCCACAACAACAACCCCCATGTCAACAGAATCCCCCGTCTTACCAGCAAACCATGTCATCATCCAATCATCCAAACCCGTATTTCAACAATTCGACGCCCCTTCAGCAAGATCCTTCATCATTCTATCATCAATATCCCCCCAACCCACCACCAGCTAGCTCGGACTTGTTGGAGATCAAAGCCGCACTTAAGGACCTTCAAGCCGGGTCTACTAAGCAATCATTCAAATTTGAAGATATATGTCCATATCCGTTTGATCCCTCCATCTCGTTGATCCCATTTCCTAAACATTTTGAGATTCCAAAATTCGACAAATACAAGGGAGACAAAGACCCTAAGGCTCACTTGCAGGAGTTTTATGCACAGTGTCAAGAAGTCATGTACAGTGATAACTATCTCTTGCGCCTGTTCCCACGAAGCCTAGCAAGCCATGCCCTAGATTGGTTCATGACTCTCGAAAAGGGGTCTATAAAAACTTTTGCAGACTTATCAGAGCAGTTTGTATCCTACTTCTCTTTCAATTTGCAAAAGGATACAGACACCTTAGATCTCCTGAAAGAGAAACAACGTGATGGAGAAACCTTTACCAGCTACCTCCAATGGTGGCGTGCATTAGCTAGTCGAATGAAGAACCCTTTGAAAGAAAAGGACATGGTCACTCTTTTCGTGGAAAACTCTCATCCTGACATGGCCCACAACTTTAGACTACATTGTGTCACCACTTTCGCAGAAATAGTGGAAAAAGGACCCATCCTTGAACGTGCCCTTATTGCTAAAGGACACATCAAAATACACAGTCATGATAAAGAAAGGTCATTTGGAGATAAACCACGGTTCTGGATTAAGAACAAGAATGCGGTAAATAACGGAGTGACCGACACCAAACATGTCCAAATAGCTAATGCATCTTAAAAGCAACAGCAGTCTATACCCAATGCCATATCTGTACCACAGGGGGCACCTCATCCCCCTCAACAGTCCAACCAAAATAATCGAGGGAACACCAAACGTCAATACGCCCAATTGGGTGAATCCCTGAGTGTTGTTTTTAATAAATTGTTACAAATCAATTACCCCATCGCATACCCTGTCACCAAGCCATTCGACGAGTCAAAACCTAAACCAGCATGGTTTAAGGAAAACGAGTATTGTGACTTCCATAAGATCAAGGGACACTCGTTAAATAAGTGTCAGGGTTTGAAAAATTATGTCCAAGACCTCATTGATCGAGGAGATATCAAGGTTGACCCCAGTCAACCTTCGTCGTCCAATGCTCAACTGCAAATCTATCAAAACGCCTTCCCAAATCATAGTCAAGGTCCTAGCACCTCCACTAGTCATCCCCAAAACAACAGCACCAATAATGTGAATTACAAGAATGTGCCCTTCAATTATGAAGGCGTTATTCATTACATTGAGCAGGTCGAACCCCGAGTATCCATGATACATGTTAAAGCCAAAGACCCTCAATGTGCTGTGACTACACGACGAACCCGCATCACCGTCCTTGCATCCTCCACACCCATCCAACCCGCTCCTGTAAACTCTCAATATAACATTCTTGATCACCTAAGGAAGAAACTTCATATATCCGCCTTGATTTGCTTTTAAGTCTTCTCCCAGACATCAAAAATCCTCAATAGAGATTCTCCTTGGCAGAGACCCATCGCATCGAATGACATCGACTTACACAATTCCAAGCTTTGGTGGGACACCTAGCTTTGTCTCATCACCTTCACTTTAGCCAAGATGATATGCCCAATATTGATGCCAATCACAACTGCCCCCTACATATCGAAGTCATAGTCGCCCGCCATAAAATAAAAAGGGTCTTGGTAGATAATGGCTCAGCCTCAATTTTACTTTGAATTCATGCAAAACAAGTAGGGTATAATTGCCGGACTCTAAGCAACTGATAATCATAAATCAAAAGCTTATGACAATGAGAAATCTCGAAGGAATCAATGTACTCTATCCAAGTGGACTCAGGCTCCAACATACTACTCCGCTATGTCCTTGATATGGACTTACCATATAATCTCCTCCTTACGCTTCATGGCTCCATGCCATGCAAGCCATTCCCATCCATTATTACCATCAATGCCTCAAATTCCCCGTCAACGGGCTGGAGATCACCATCTATGCCGACCTCCAACCGTTTGAGTATTGTCGAGCTTTAGAAGCATCTTTTCCCCATTTACATTATTGTCCTGGGGTCGAAATGGGGGCATCCCAGTCGTTATCCTCCAATCCATCATCCACCGTAATCACCACTCCATCCTCCGCCACTAATCCTTCAGTCACTAGAGTCCAGATCATTGACAAAGGGTGCGGTGAGTATGAGATGCATACGGCTCTCAATGTAGCCACCATGCCGCCATCGCCACATGAGTACGGTCAACCTTCACATGCCACACAAAAGGAAGACAAGATCATCACCTTCAGCGGTAAAAACATTCCTACTACCACTTTCAGATCTCCGAGTGTCAAGGTCGATGCACCAGAGGAAGACATAAGCCAATGGGTATACCGAGAAGAGCCCGAACCAGAAACTCCTCTAAAGAAATATTTTCAAGAAAAGTATCCTTGGCCAACAAAATTCATGGAAAAGCATAACTATCAAGGTAGAGGCCTAGGCAAAGAGGAACAAGGGCGGTTGCAACCCATTGATACACCACAGTCACCAAAGAAGGTAGGAATTGGGTATGACAGCAAACAGAAAAGCCTCGCAACATCATCTAATACTTCTCATAGTATCACCATGGACGAGGGCTCATTGGCAGACATACCTGAGGAGGAATCCATCATACATGCGTACGACGATGTCGATCACACTGACTTATCGTCCATGTTCGAATGCCTATCCATTTGCACCATCAGCCTATCCCTTCGTCACCCTGAACTCATTTATTGGGACCTACATAACACCACACCTGCATAAGATGTCTCCGACATACATGTCAACTTTATGGATTGTGAGCATGAACACTCTAGTCGAAAACAAAATAAAATAAGAAAATAAAAAGAGGCTCATTTTAGTGAAACTCCCAGGCACTTCCCCGACGGAAAAGTAAAAATAAAGGACGATCCCATACAAAACTCCTAAAGATTGAAGATGGAGATCTCATTCCTCCTTTAGCGGGAACTCAACTATCCGCCAGATCATCCATCCTGATTGAAGAAACGCAAGAAGTTAATTTGGGAACTGCTGACAGTCCGAAGATCACCTATGTAGCCAAGTCACTCTCCGAACAAGAGTATCCGATCTTTGTGCAGTTACTCCGAGAAGGAATCATCAATTTTGCCTGGTCATACTCAGACATGCCGGGCTTGGACCCTGCTTTGGTGGTCCATCACTTAGACATTCACCCAGACGCCAAACCTGTCAAGCAAAAACTCCGTAAGATGCATCCGCAAGTCGCATTGTTGGTTAAGAAAGAATTAGAGAAGTTACTAGATGCGGGTTTTATCAGACCAATTGACTACTCCGAATGGATCTCCAATATAGTTCCAGTTGCCAAACCCAATGGAGATATTCGAGTCTGTATGGATTTCAAGGATCTCAACAAAGCCTGCCCAAAAGATGATTTCCCTCTTCCTAATATTGACATGTTGGTCGATCTAACAGCAGGGCATGAGATGTTGTCCCTTATGGATGGATTCTCCGGTTATAACCAGATCCGAATTGCACCTGAAGACCAACACAAAACTGCCTTCACAACTCCCTGGGGCACCTTTTGTTACAATGTCATGCCCTTCGGTCTCAAAAACGTGGGGGCAACGTATCAGAGAGCCATGACAGTTATCTTCCATGACCTCATCCATATCATCATGGAAGACTATGTTGATGACCTATT
>VDFB02230968.1:0-11199 GCA_007258455.2 Sequoia sempervirens | reverse complement strand
CATCCATAAATTGCAAGAAGAGGATTATCCAACTTATGGCCTTTTTGATACCATAGATGTTAATTGCACTCTAAAGCTCCCCTAGTTGGACTCATATGAATAGTTTAAAGGAATGCATAAACTGCAATCTAATGGATTTATATACATATAATTGTGTATATAAGGTTGGTGATTGTACATATTTGAATTTAGTTTTGAGTGTTTTATTTCAAATAAAAATTTAAAGAAATTAAGACATGTTTCTAAGAATATTGGGTCTAATTATGTAACTTACACTTTGTTGCAAATGAAGATGGCCATATTGGCAAAGTAGTGTGTGGAAGAAGACCTCGTCTCACACCCAAATATGAAGCAAGTTGTAGTGACTCTCCCAGATTTTGCTTTCTTCAATGTAATGGGAGTCTTCAATAATAGGTGATAGTCAAGTTTTTATTGGGCTTAAGCATGACAGATGATTCAACATGTGACCAACATCATTCATATTATATGACTTCTAGTTATTCACTTTAAGCCTCATTGTCGTAGTATTATGAATAAGAAGGGATTCAAAGACCATTAGGTGTTGTATTCTAGAAAATTGACAAGAATTTTTCAGTGGGATCAAACAAGGAAGATAATTTAGCACTTAGCTAGCTTATTTTGTTAGTAGAAATGTTGTATCATGTGCTCTTATAAACATCACATCCTCTACAAATGGCATCATCGAATTGCAGCTAGGACTACACAAACACACCATATTTCAAGCCTTGTCACAATACTAAGCCAATTTATTGGGTGGTGTTATTATTTCACTGATGTTGACATTCTTTCATTAAATGGTTCAATGGTAATGGCATCGAGAAAGGATCTGCCGACAATGAAATAGATAGACAATATCCATTCAATCATTTTACATGCCCTATTTGAAACTCCTTGTCATCCATGGATACAATGAGCTCCATGAAGCTCACATAGGGAACACCTTTCAATGTAAATATCAAATTATCCCTAAAAAATAAAAATAAAATGCTAAGAAAATAAAGGTAACTATCAACTCTTTGTTGTGAGGTGTGGAGTTCAAATCCCTAGCATGGAGTCGCAACCTATAGGACAGTAATTTTTTTTCTCACTTTGTGATCCTAAGCTAGTGCTTCTAGGCTAGGCTTAAGAAACACACACTAAGCATTAACTAGTGTGTTTTGTCCCATGTGAGGCCCGCTTTCAATATCCTTGCCATTTCTGATTCATTCTCATTCTTCATAATACAATTTATCTCTCCTAATTTTTTGCCACTGATAGTAACATTATTTGTATTATTTCCTAACTGTCATCCCTCATTATTATATATTAAATTTAAGCTATTATTTAGATTTGAATATTTAAACTTATTTGATAATTATATTTAATATATATTTGAATTATTTTTTACTAATTATTAAATAATATGAATTATTAATCAACATTATTTTGATTATATTTAATAATTAATATAATAATTATAAAATATTATATTTAATATAATCATAAACTATATATTATATATCATATAAGGTACAGTCTGAGTTGGCCTAATGGTGGAGAACTTGTACTCTTGAAAGAGAGGTCACAAGTTCAAATCCTACAGGGGGTAAGGTATGTACACCTCATATTGTGGAGCACGAGTTAGGTGCCTCCCTCAGATTTGGGAGTATGAGGAGTCCCATATATACTGTAAGCTGTCTGTAGACCCAAAAACAGATTGCCTGGTATTCGTGGACTATAAAATAATAATAATAATAATAATAATATATTATATTATATTTTAATATAATTATTAAATATATTATAATATTAGCATAGACTATTATATATAATATAATGAGAAACTATATACCATATTATACATATAATCTAATATATAATAGATTATATAAATGATATAAGGTATTATATTATATTATTAAAATATAATATATAATATATAATTATTAAATATATTTAATATTATCATAGACTATTATATATAATATAATCATAATATATATATATATTATCTAGTTATATTTATATAATATATAATATGATCTATAAATATAAGTATAATGTATAATACATAATAAATTATTTATTATATGTGGGCTGATGGGTGGATCCTCTCCCACACAGACAATGGATGCCTAAGTGGCCGTGTGGTGGGGTGTGAGACGGATGAGTGGCAGTCGGGTCGGGCGTTGGTAGTCAGACCAACCTACCAAATTTAGCGGTTCGCGAATGGCTATGGAAGGATTAATCGGCCGCCTCCTTGGTCGGACAAATTGAAGGGAGTCTAGAGGAATGATGGGCTCAATTATCACGACGTCGGCTGGGGGACACGTAGCGCACGACCTACCTTATTCTGAGCGCAGACGTGCCGAGTGGTAAGCACCATAAATTGCATTGATCACAGGTTTGCGGGGGAGGAATTTCCTTTCATGCGAAGGACAAATTTGCAAAGCCCTTAATCAGTACTCGTATACGATGATTGACGGTTCATTATTGAGGCTTCATGTTAAATTTAGGAAGCCCATTCCTAAATTTAGGTTCGGCTCCCTGGTTTTTGCTTTTATGTTTTTGTTGCAGGGTGCTACGGGCGCATCTTCGGCAATGGCGAGGGTATCGAAATCGAAGTTCACCATTATTATATCGGCGGAAGGCCTTGAATCCTTCGGGGCCGACACCCCTGTTTCTTTAGTGGCAACGGAAAGGCAAATTTCCTTTCGGGAGGTTACGGACCAGCGCCTCAAACGAATCTTGCTCGAAGATGATCTGGTGACGGTTGCAGCAGTGAAAATGGTCCTTGGAAAGGAACATTTAGAGAGGAAAGAATTTGCAAGGGACAATGCCCAAATATCTTCCAGGTTTCTTGCTTCGCTCTTGGATATTGCTACCCCGAAGTCAATAGCTAAGGAGTTGTTGGTGCGACTGTTTCAGAAGGACCTGCTCGGGGGCGTCGACACTTCTCTAAAGGCGGCTCTTTTGGGCAAGGGCATACCACGCCCTGCGGACTTGGCCACTATGTGGGACTCGGATGACGCTATCAAGATATATCCTTTTCTGTTGGATCTCAAAGGCTTTGAATTGTCCCGGCATCGCACACTAGCAGAAGTGGCAGTGGAGTTCTTGAAGAAAAGAGTGAAGATAGTGCCAGCGGAGGGAACAGACTGGGTGGAAGGTTTTATTTGTTTTGCAGATGTTAATGGCTTCTGGTGATCAAGTGGGGTACGGTTATTTTCCTGGTTCCTTGTTAGTTTTCGCCCTGTTACTCGCTGTATCTACGAAATGGGGTTAAGTTTTTGTTAGTTTGCTGGAAATAGTCTCTGTTTTCATCTTCTGATCGACGCTTCCAATTTGGAAATGGGGAGTTATCCACCATGTCAGTTTTTGTATGTTTGAAGGTCATTATTGAAACATCCCTGCATAGCAGACGCCTGTAAACTTTTATTATTATATATATATAAAATCAACACCTTACGTATCAAAAAAAAAATATATATATATATATATTAATATTTTATATTTACAATTGATACATTATATATATTATGTATATTAATTTATATCATATTATATATTATATAATATATGTTTCAGATTATATATATAATATTATATTCCCTGTTTAAGTTTCCATTGGAAAAGAAAATAAAAACATGTGCAATAATATATAGTCTTAATTATTAATCTATTTAAATAATGATATATGAAATTTAATATGAAGAATATTAAACAATAATTATTATCATTATATTATCACATATAAAATAATCATAAATATATATTTATCATAGATTATTATATGTAATATAATCATAAACTATATAATAGTCATATATTATATTATATGATAATAATAATAATTTAAAAATATATTAAATATTAATGATAATATATTAATATTTTATAATGGACTTTCAACGGATGGCGGGTCTGTGCAGCACACGGGTGAAGGCTCGTGGTCAATAATGGCATGCTGCAGGTCGCTATTTCTCTGTGCATGTGTTGGCTTGGTGGCGGATCGGATTCTTCAGTCTTTTGTGCGTACAAGGGTGGGTCTTTTGTTGTTTTCAGGGAGGGGTGTCTTTTTTTTGTTGCAAATCTTATTCGGTGGTTCTTGAGGAGCCATAATTTGTTCTGTTCTAGACCTTGCTTTGGTCGGGTGGGCTGCTAGCTTGTAGTTTGGTGCGTGGGGCTTGCTTATTCCTTTTTGTTCCTTCAGTTTCGGTGGTGTTGGGGTTGTGGTGTCTAGGGTTTGGTAAGTGGAGGTGTGTTGCTTGAATTGGTGGGGGTGGCTTTAATGGCTTTGAGTAATGATTTGAATGCGGAACTAGGGGAGGCGGCTATGGCTGAGGTAGGGGACAGGGTTCCCACCCCATCTTCTCCTAGTATAGGCTTGTCGAAGATTGGTGCTTTTAAGTTGCAGAAGGTTAATCGTTGCTTAGAAAGAGCTCAAGTGCACCCCGTGGTGGTTATTCAAAAAGAAGCAGATGCTGATGATTTAGAGTATTTCAGCAAACATGTTTTAATCTGTAAGTTTTTGGGGATGAGGGTTTCTTTCCCCTTCCTTGAACCTTGGATTCGAAGGACTTGGAATCTAGAGGGGGATTTTGAGATTTTGCTAGCAGCAAATAATTTCTTCTTGGTAGACTTCTCATGCATATCAGATAGAAATAGGGCTTTCAAAGGTGATCCGTACTTTTATAATCAGGTCAGGTTGTTCATTAAACCATGGCATGCAGGTTTTAATTCAGCAAAGGAGTTGCCATCCAAGGTCCCACTGTGGGTGCGCCTTCCTCGACTGCCACTTGAATGTTGGAGGAGTGATATTCTATAGTCTATTGCCATGGCATTGGGAAAACCAATTGGTCCCTCTCAACAGACTCTAGAGAAGAAAATCTTTTCCTACGCTCGGGTTTGTGTGGAGATTGATTTAAGTCGGCCTTTGCCGGACTCTATTGACCTGACAGTGAGTTCTACTTCATGGACATAACCCCTGGATTATGAAACCTTGCCATTTAGATGTCGTTTATGTCGTGAGTATGGTCATCTCCTGAAAAGGTGTCTGTGTGCTTCTGGTGTGGGTAACTCAAGGAATGGGAAGGATACATCAAACTTAGGGTCTGAAAAGGGAAAAGGACCCATGCAAGAGGTGACTCCTGATAAAGATGGGTTTGTGCCTACCAGGACCCAAAATAAAGGTCGAGGGATGAAGAGGACTTTTCGAGATCACCAGGAGGAGGGGGTTTTCAACAAATTTGATGTGCTGAATGATTTAATTCATGAGGAGGGGGTCTCTCCTGACATGCATGTGGAGGCTACCCCAGTTACTTCGCTCCACCCTATGCCTATGGATCCTACGTCTTTGGCTTCTGGTCCTATGATGGCTCCTGAGGAAGTAAAAGATTCTTCTATTCCCTCCCCTGAGGTTGGGCTTGGGGATCCGTGTGCCAGGGTTGGTACTTCTTTGGTCTCTACTGATATAGGAGTGAGCTTACCTGGAGGTTCAGGGTTTGGAGGCTCTGCAAAGAGTAAAGCTTCCTTTTCTTCTCATATTTTGGGTGTGCATCAAAAGTCCCTGAAAAAGAGTACTCCTGACAAGTCCCAAAAGGTGGGTAGGAAGAAGGATCAAGGAAAAATTAAGTTGGCTGGTGAGATGTTGGTTGAATCTGGGTTGGTGAAGACCTTGGATTCTCACTTTACCCAACCGTCATGATGATTGTGCTCTCATGGAATGTGAGGGGTATGAATAGCATCCCTAGACAAAAGGCTATTCAAGATTTGGTTCGTGCTCATTCTCTGGATTTGTTTTTTCTCAAAGAGACGAAGTTATCTATTGATAGCATGATGTAGAGTGCTTCTAAAAATTGGAATAGAGGTTTATGTCAGTGTGTGGGTGCACAGGGGAGCTCTAGTGGTCTCGCCTACTTTTGGGATCCTCGGCGGGTCTCTCCTATTTGGCGGTTTTCTAGTAGATTCTCCATCTCTCTTATTGCTTTAAGTTTGGAGACTAGAGAAACAATTTTTTTGTCCAATATCTATGCTCCATCGGATGTCCTTGGTAAGAGTCTTTTATGGTCTCATATAAATTTTTTGAGATCATTGGATCCCTTTTTACCCTAGATTTTGTCAGGTGATTTCAATGCAATTGTCTCGCTTGAGGAGAAGAGGGGGGTGTGCCTCGTTTGGACACCTCCTTTGATCTTCTGTGGGAAAATATTGCCCGGCTTTGTCTTGTGGACATCAAACCCATAAATGGCACTTTCACTTGGAATAACAAGAGGCTTGGGGAAGAAGCTATTGCTGAAAGATTGGATAGGTTTCTGGTATCCAGTTTCTGGGTTAGTGACAAGTGGATAACAAGCTCTGAAATATTGGATTGGTGAGGATCAGATCACTGGCCGATCAAGTTCTCTACTCACCTGGCTGGTGGATCTAAGAAACAAACTTGTAAGTTCCAGATCATGTGGCTTAGGGAGAAAGGTCTTTTTGACTTAGTGTTTAAATGGTTGGGTGAAGCTCGTCCTGCTTTTGGGACTACTATGTACACTTTTATGAAGAGGATTCAATATGTGAAGTATAAACTAAAGCATTGGAATAAGAATTAGTTTGGTAACGTATTTCAATAGAAAAGGGCAGCCCAGGAGCATCTAGATTCTATTACTAGGTAGATCAGGGAGCATGGATTGGATGTAGTTTTGAGCAAGTTAGAGGATGCAGCAGTCAAAGTACTTGAGGAATGGGAGCTTTGTGAGGAAATTTTTTGGAAGCAGAAGGATCGTATTGATTGGCTTCAGGAAGGGGATAAGAATACCTCCTTCTTCCATCATTCGGTAAAAGCTAGAAGATAGGCTAACACTATCTCTTCTCTTCGTTCTTCAGAGGGATTTATTCTTTCTTCCTCTTTGGAAATTTCTAATGAGGCTGTTCGTTTCTTCTCTAATCCTTTTACTAAAGATACCCCGTTGGCCATTGAGGAGGAAGACTCTATCTTGGCATGTATCCCTCCTTTGGTGACTATGGAGATGAATGCCTCTCTTCTTCAACTGATTTCTCTGAAGGAGTTAGAGGATGTGGTGTTTCAACTGAAAAAGGGGAAGGCTCCTGGTCCTGATGGGTTCCCTGTTGAGTTCTATTAGGAATTTTGGGAAGTGATCAAGCTTGATTTGTTGGAGGTTGTGCAATAATTTCTAAGGAACAAGCAAATGTTGAGAGCTATGAATGCTACTTTTCTATCCCTTATTCCTAAGCGTGAGGGTGTTGATTCTCTAGATCTCTTTCATCCAATTTCTTTGTGTAATGTGGTGTATAAAATCATCACAAAACTAATTGCTGAGTGCTTGAAGCTGTGGTTGGATAAGCTAATCTCAGAGGAACAAGGGGGCTTTGTAGCACGTAGGCAGATTCTTGATGGAGTTGTGATTGTGGCGGAGGCTATTCATTCTATGGCCTCTTCTAGGGATAAGGCCATGTTCATAAAATTGGACATGTCAAAGGCATATGATAGGGTCAAATGGAATTTTCTGATCAAAATTCTTGGAGCCTTTGGGTTCAGCAGTGAGTGGATTGGTTGGGTTATGTGTTGTGTGAAGATGCCCTCCTTTTCGGTTCTCATAAATGGGGAATCATCTGAGTTGTTTGGTGCCTCTAGAGGTCTTCAACAGGGAGACCCTTTATCCCCTTATCTATTCATTTTGATGGCTGAAGGTTTGGGGAGGTTCATTAAGTCCTAGGTTGTGACTGGGCTTATACAGGGTTGGAACTAGAACAACTCCCTTTCTCCTCAATCCCATCTTCAATTTGTGGATGACTCGGCCTTGATGGGGGTTGCTAAGGTAGCAGAAGCGACTTCTTTTCGTCAAACTTTGGATTGCTACCTGGCTGCCTCAGGACAACACATTAATGAAAGTAAGTCATGCATCTATTTCTTTAATACCCCTAGGCTTATTCAACAATGTATTGCTAGGATCTTAAGGTTTCAGGTGGGGAAACTTCCCTTTACCTACCTGGGTATCCCTCTGGATGTGCGACCACCTCCCAAGCATTTTTGGTAGGAGGTGATTGATAAATTTTGAGGACCGGTTTGTCACTGGACTTATAGATGGTTATCAATGGTGGGTAGAGTCACTCTTTTAAATTTTGTTGTGCAGGCCCTACCTATTTATAGATGTTTTGTGATGACTGCTCCTTCAAGTTTCATTAAGGATTTTGAGGGGCTTTGCAGGTAGTTTCTTTGGTAAGGTAATCTCCTCTCGAGAAAGTGGTGCTTAATTAAGTGGGAAGTTGTTTGTCAACCGAAGCAAGATGGGGGCTTGGGATTGCATAGAGAAGATTGGAATGGAGAAGCGTTGGTAGCTAAGTTGTATTGGAGGTGGTGTTTACATCAACATCAGACTTGTTCTAAGATTCTTACCTTCAAGTATCTTGGGGAGGTGGATGGTGTTGAGGTTCCTCATTTTAGTCTTTTGGGTAGAAGGTCTATGATCTGGGAAACTCTTAAGAGGGGAGCTCCTCTGGTCAAACAAAACCTATTCTAGATTTGCAATAGAGGTTTTGATGCTCTCTTCTGGCTTGACTCTTGGGATGGCTCCCTGCCTATCATCTCCTCTCATCCTCACTTGGAGAATTTAAGCAGGATTTTTGTTCAAGCTGGCTGGAGCAGAGTGATGGACTTCAAAGCCCCTCAGGTTTTGGGGCAGACTGTCATTTATCAGTGGAAGGTTATGCATGAGTGGCCTTTGGGTGGTTCTCTGGAGGATAGGAGGGATTTTTCCTCCATTTTAGCTGATAGAGTGTGTTGCTCGCTTCCAGAGAGGGATGTTTTGGCTTGGGGCTCATATCCTAAAGGGAAGTACTTTGTTGCTTTAGGATATCGTGCTTTGGATAGGCAGGCTTTAGGTAGTGTTGAGGAAATACATTTGGAATAAATTCTCCTGGCCAAAATGCATTTTTTTCTCTTGGCTAGTGGTGTATGGCAGGTGCTTGACTTGGGACAACCTCTGCAAGTGGGGCTTCCAAGGTCCCTCTTTATGCTTTCTATGTCTCAAAGATGTTGAGACTGTTTCTCATCTTTTCTTTCAATGCCCCTTTGCTAGGACTATTTGGCACTTCTGGTGGGGGGCTTGGGATATGTCATGTCAGCATCCTTCATCTCTTGGTGATTTCTGGTAGAATATTGGGCCTTCAAAGGCAAAGACTTCTTTTTTGCACACTACTTGGCCTATTGGCCCTAGTCTAATTATTTGGAAAATTTAGTTGGAGCGCAATCGAAGGGTATTTCTGGATAGGAAATTATAGGTGGGCCAAGTTTGGGCTCGTATTCTTGGGGCTCTTCAAGAGACGTTACAAGCTAAATGTGATTTTTCAGTACCAGTTGATCCTGGGGATACTAGAGTTATTCAGAAGCTGGGGATTTATGTTGGTAGTACTAGAAGGCTCAAGCTCGAGCGGGGCACGTGCTCTAGAGGGAAGGTCTTCAGAGGAGGGCATTGGATGCTTCCTCCCTCTAGTGTTTTGAAAATCAACACTGATGGGTCTTCTAGAGGTAATCTTGGGCACGCTGGTATTGGTGGGGTGGGCAAAGATAGTTCAGGGGTGGTTGTGTTCTTTTTCTCTGAGTATATGGGGAAACACTCCAATAACTTCATGGAGGCATTGGTGATTCTCTCAGCCTTAAAGAGAGCATACGCTCTCAGCTGGAAATAGATTATATGTGAATCTGATTCTCAGGTGGTGGTAGATTTGATAAATGGGCGACATTTTGATGATGCTAGTTGGCAATTGGCAGTGGTGGCAAAACAAATTGCCAACCTTGGAGATTTATTGGATTTAGTCACTTTTTCCCATATCCCTCGTGAATGGAATAAGGTGGTTGATGGGCTGGAAAAAGTGGCCTCTGAGAAGAGCGGGACATGGTTGGTGGAGGATTGGGACAACTTACCAAGGGACCTTACCCAGGATTTAGAGGGTTGGGTTACCGAGGATGTGAAATGTTGTATTAATGATTCTTGATCTCTTGCTTGTTATCTTGGGGCCCCTTCGGGGTCTTTTTCCTAATGCTTTGTACCTCTTTGGCTGATTAATAAAAAGTTTTTACCCCTCTTTTATTTTAAAAAAAATATTAATATTTTATAATAATGATAATTATTATATAATAATACTTAATATTAGTTAAATAATAATAAAGCATTGATATTAAATATATTATATATCATTATAATAATATATTAGTAATGAGTATTATATATAATTAATAATGTATAGTATATTATTTATCATTAATAATTAATATTATTTAAATTACATTTATTTAATATTAATGACGATATCAATTAAATAGGGCGGTGGGCCTAGCTTGATTGGCTAAAGCATCTTGTTGCAAGAAAGAGGTCACAAGGTCTAGTCTCCCCACTATCCCCAATTTATAGGGGTTGATACCCTCTTGCAATCTAAAAAATATATCAATTAAATAATTATAAAATATATTATTTAATATTATTTAATATCTATTAAATAATAATTTAAATATATTAAATATAATTACACAACTCATTTAAATATTCACATTATAATAATATAAGTATGATATGTTTGTATAATATAAAATAACATAAATATATAAATATATAGTATACTATAAATTTAATAATATACAATGTAAGCAATATACAATATTGTCCATTTATATAAATATATTGTAATATATTATAATATGGTATAATATAATAATAGCATATGATAAAATATAATATATAATATTAATGGGTAAGTGCACCAAGATGGTTCCCAAAAAAGGGGCTTAAGTGGCCACTTTTTTTCTGAAATCAGGAAATACTGACCTTGGACGTGAAATTGAGGATAGCTACACTCAAAATTTTTTGATGGAACAAAACAAGGACGCAATGCTCGAGTCTACTTTCTAAACTACTAATTTTATTTTGAAATGGTTGGGAATTAAGAGGTTCCAAAAAGAGAGGACACACACACAAATTGTTATTGTTTCTGTCAGAAAAGCATAACATAGCAACTCTTGTGTGACCCAAGCACGGTGGAATTTTTTTTAGTATTTTTAAAATCACTCCAGTCAGAAGTTAGATAACAATATGTAGTAAGAACTAGATATTTTCTGATAATTTTTTAATGAATATTTGATTTTTTATTAATTTTCTAAGTGGGCACTTCCTAAAAAGCATAATTTTTGCCGTGCTC
>VDFB02230966.1:0-22275 GCA_007258455.2 Sequoia sempervirens | reverse complement strand
GAAAATTTTGTGATTACTAGTTGTTTATTTTTTATTAGTTAGAGCTATCCATGTGATTCAAAGAAGAATGCAATGATTCTAATCATGAGAAATGGTTGGATGCAATGCAAGAGGAATTGGATTCATTGATGGCAAATCACACTTGGGATTTGGTGAAGCTTCCACCCAGTTGAAGAGCATTAAAGAATCTATGGGTGTATTGATTGAAAGAGGAAGGAGGCAGGAAATAGTATCAAGCAAGATTGGTAGTTGAGGGTTATTATTAGAAAAATTGAATTGACTTCAATGATATATTCTCATCGGTTGTTAAGATGACTAGTATTCAAGTGGTTTTGAGCCTTGTAGTGGTTTATGATCATACATTTGAGCAACTTGATGTAAAGATTGCATTTCTACATGGTGATATAGAAGAGGAATTATATATGCATCATATTAAAGGTTTTGAGAAACAAGGAAAAGAAGATTTATATTTCAAGTTGAGGAGATTGTATGGGCTCAAGAAATCCCTATGATAGTGGTATATTAAGAATATACAAGTAATCTCACTGAATATGTAAGAGGAAACCATGAAGTGAGTGAAAGCTAACAATTCTTAAACTAATTTCCCCATTCTCATCAACAATTTTCAATCCCTTAAATAATAATAATAATGGCCCTTTTATAGACACAAGGTTCCAAAGTTAACTACAACATTAATGGTATAGATTATATCATAAAAATGATTAATACACAATCAACCTAGTAATCCTCAATATGAGGTTCATTCCTTTTATTGTTTTGGATCCATCTCTACATCTTTCCCATTGGGTCATAATTGGGTCATGTAAGATCAAACAATTGTAAGATATAGAGACTTATCTATGCCTCTAATAATTTTGTGTTTCTTAGCCTATTGCAGATATACCAACTAATATGGATTGGAAACTTTTTCTAGCTCTATGCTTTGTCTCAAGAAGCTCATGTGACTCAAAAAATGTCTTTGATATTTCAAAAAATATTACCTTGCATGTAGAACCTTAAATCTGCATTAGCTCAAAAAAAAAATCCCTTAGCATTGTTAGTAAACCAAAGCAAACAAAGATTCCCTATAAGATTCATCTAATCACAAGAATAATGCAAAAGAAGCAAGCAAAACATAGAAAAACATCATTCTAATAATCAAACTAGCATCTTATAGTGGATTGGTGCTTCTATGGAAAGAAGCCCTTTCCAAATCCTTGATTAAGCTCCATGATGAAAACAATTTGAATATGATATGGAATGCTAAGATATGGAGTGGACAAAACTAGTTCTCCCTTGAAGAGAGTGACCTTGCATGATGATTGTAGATGAAATGCTAAGATTGTGGAGGATTTGATGATGAATAAAGCTTTCCATTTATAGATTATTTGGATGAGAGGAATAGCCAAATGGATGAATGTGGGACAAATATTGGACCAATGAGATGAGGCCACTTGTCAACTTGTGAGTGGTTGAGGAGTGTGCAAGATTTGGGAAATGTGCCCATGAGAGGGAGTTTCAAATTCAAATTTCTGCAAATAAATTTTGAGATGGGATGAAATGGAGAATTTATTGCAATGTTGGAGAGGACAAGTCAACTTGTCCTCATTTTCAAACTTGAGGAATATTCTCCAAAGATGCCATGTTGATGGAAAATGTTGATTTAATAAATCAATAAAATTGGATTTATTTGGTGTTGGATTATCTAGAAGATGTGACATGCATTATATTAGATTTAATCAGGATTAATTAGCTAGGATGATGATTAAGGGCTTTGACCAATTTGACTCAAATATTTGGATTTATTTAAATCAAAAGGGGAGAAATATGAATTTTGAGACTTAATTAAATAAAATCTTGGTTTATTTAATTAAATGGATGATGTAAGATAAAGGTTGAATGGATTTGGCGAGAGACAAAATGTTATTATTTGGATTAAACCATCAATGGACCTATATGAGTATTATTTCATGGGTTCACACCTTGCATGTAGAATACCTTGATAAGTTGAAGGGTTTACCAATAAATTTGTCCATGATGATGTAAGTCATCTTAGAGAATTAGTTGTACCGACTTACCTTGTTGTCAATTGCACTTTGAGCATCCACAATTATTATCTTTGCTTTGCAACCCTCCATGGTTTGTAACTTCAACCACATCACAAATGCATCATTTAACCTTTAGTAATGCCTTGGAAAATGTATTATTTTCTAACTGGCGTAGTATCCATTGATGATATTTTATCCTTTTCTATTTCCAAGAGGTTCAAGCCTTGTCAATCCTACAAATTTTATTATCTAACTACAAATGAGTAGACAATATAAGAAGTCAAATAGAATTTTTGTTCTTTGAAATATTTTTATCTTAAGAGTGCATGGTATCACTAATTTTGTATGATTAGTGAATCATATTATTTCTATCTAGTATGGTATATATATGTAAGCATACACACATGGCTTGAAAGTGATGCACTTCATAATCCAACCACTTTGCTCAATAGAGTTTCTTTACATTACCACTCTCATTCTTTTTATAAAATTTGTATAGGCCACTTTTAGCATTTGAGATATAGATTTGTTTGTTAGCATCATCCATTCAACTTTTCTTACATGAATGATCCTTTTTATTTTCTCCTCAACCTCACTAAATTTTTGTGTTGAATGTAGTCTATCAAGTGAATGGACTGTTGGATAAAAATGAATGTTAAACTTCCTTCTAATCTTTAGTACTTAGGTTTTCATAAGCCATTCTCGCACTAATAACTTCTCTCTTTTCTTCAGTTTAATTGTGGATGCATTCTAGCATCAATTTTGGGCTCTCCATGGATACTACGAAAGATGTGGCTATATCCAATCCATTTAGATTTTTTTTCCTCACCCATGGGCTGAAATTATTGGCAATCATCCAATTATAAAAATAATTGATGTTAACAAGCCCTAAATCAATGTTTGAGATGAACCCATGTTTTGGAGTAATTGAAGGCATGGAAAATCTCTTAAATCAACAAACTTCATTTCCTTAGCTTGTTTACTCATTTTCTCATAGGACAAGGAAATTGTACACAATTACCTTAAGTGAATGGTGATTTGCAACTAGCTAACAATAGGAAAAACATACAAGATTAGTCATTTAGAAAGAAAAAACAACCATTCCCTATGAAATTCTTGATCAAACAAAGATGAGAAAACATGAGAAAAACATGAAATAACACAAATGACAACATGTAAACCTATCTAATTAGACCAAACCTCCATCCGATAGGGTTATTTCTGTCACTTTGATGTGGAAAGTGACCCTTTGCCAATCCCTTTGATAAGCTCCACGATGTAAATGATTCTAAGAGTATGTGATTGTGATGCAAATGTGTTGATAATATAACTAAAATGATGAAAATGAGTGATTGCTATGGATGAATATGCCTATAGTAAGATTGCATGAGATTATGGATCCATTTCAAATAGAAGAGGCCTCTACTTATAGAAGTGAAGGATTGAAGAATGGATGAAATTGGTGAATATGAGACTAAGATGAGAGCCAATAGCATTGTGACACTTGTCACAAGGCTATTGAAAGTCATGGGGATGTGTGTGGAGAACATTTTGAATAATGTATAGAGATAAGGCATAGTAGATGGATTTGTATGATAATGTAAGAGAATTGAATGAACATGGTTGAGATGTAAGAGGGACAAGATGACTTGTAAGAGGCCATTTAAGGACAAGGTGGCTCTTGTAAGAGCATTAAAGACCTTTGTAAGAGGCTATTTAAATCTTTTTGGAGGGAAATTTAGAATCGGTGGTTGAGGGGAATATTCCTAAGAATATGCCTTTGTGAGGAAAATAGGCTATTTAGTTCATTAGAAGAAATTATTTTCATGTGCAACTTGGTTAGTTAACCATGGGTTTAGTTGACTAAGGTTGAGTCAAAAGCTAGAGAAATGGGTAATGAGGATTAGGGAGTGATTAAAGTTAATGAATTTGAAATTAAGCAACTTGAGTGGGTTAGCAGATTTATGGAATTTGCTTTAAGTAATTAGATTTATTTAAATCAAATGAGAGGGAATTAGGGGATTTAATTAGATAGTTTGATCTATTTAATTAAATGGCATGAACATTAGTCAGGAGGGAGTGAATTAATTTGATAAAATTAATTATTTGATTAATAACATAAATTGAAGAATTTAACTAAATAATAAATATTATTTAATTAAATGGTTAGAGCATAAATGATTTATGAGGAAATGATGTTAATTAATTGGAATCAAGTGCATAATATCAATAAGGATTCATTTACTTGTGTCTACACCTAATTACATGGCTAGAGTTTAAATTGACTATATTCTTTTTCAATAACAACTTTATTGGTTATAATTATGGTCAAATTTTATAATTTTTTTAATACAAGATAAATGAGATGCAATTCATGTTCAGATAGATAAAATTTGTAACAAAAATCATTTCAAAATGCTTTAACTCATTGTTTTATTTCTTGTTTGCATACTTGATTATGTCAAGAAGATCAAACCTTTGAAATTTGCAGATAAATTGAGCCATGATCTAATTTCTTTCCTCTATAATGAAGTATGGGAATTCTCTACAATTTCCTCTTTAGTAGGTTAGGACTTGAAAATTCTCTTTTGAATCAATCTAGAATCTTCTTATTGCCCTTAAAATTGATTTTTTGATAAAAAAAAAAATTATAATTGGACTTTTAATGTTTTGAAAATCTATAGAATGAAGTGCATTCAAGGAAATAAATTAGTATACAATTAATAAATATTGTGGTTGGACTATATTTTGTAGAATTTTGAAATGTAGCTTATAAATGTTTAAATATGTTGGTTTGAGATGGAATCAATTATTGCGCAAATCCTTTCGGATTTAACCTTTATTAACTAGATGTAAGAAATTTGAAATTAAGTGGTGATTTTTCTTTAATTTTATGTTTAGTTCAAATGAGAGTCAATTTCCCACAAATGCAAAAAAATTAACTTGATATAAACATACATGAAGTTGAAAGAGAATTTGTTAGTTTAATGTTTTGAGATTAGGCTCCAATGGATTTATTTGATGATAAATCCATCCAAGAGAGAATGATGAATTCACCATGATATGAATGGAATGTTGGGTCAAATATTAGGATGGAAGTTGTGATAATTACATGTCTTGATATCACTATGGTTCAATTGTGTCTTTTAAAGTGAACCATGAAATTATTTTCAAAATAGTTTGGTTTAGTTGGAAGTAGGACCTTCATAAGAATTGGATGATTTAATTATGGAATCATAGTTATACAATATGTAGACCATTCTAATTGAACCTAAAAATTGTGAAACATAAAACTGTGAACTTAATATTAAATTATTTATTAAAAAACCTCATATTTTCATAATTAAATTACTTCTGAGAAGATACAATAGAAAATTAAATATAAATAACTTAAGAGAAAATACAATAGAAAATTAAATATCAAAGGGTAAAAAATGCATTTTGTTGTTTCGCAGCAAAAAAGCACAATGAAAAAAACCATTTGCTTTATTTAGACTAATAGTACTACCTAGCACTCCCTTGTAGAGGGGATGGATACTATGATATCAAATATAAAGGTGTCCTCGTCATTAGGATCTATAGGAAGAAGTTTGACACCTTTAACCTCCTCCTCCTCCATTACTTTTATAATTTTGTCAAGATTTACCTTAGGATTGGCGAAGATCTTCTAGAGATCGGAAACCTCCATGACTATCCAGGGATACTGATTGCCTGCATATGTTCGTACTTGTAGTAGAAACATAAAAAATGTCATATATATATGCCATAGAAGATTCTAGGCTAAAGTCTCACCCTATGGGATTTTCAAAGTGACTACTAAGACACAAAAAGCCTTTATCTTCAATATTTTAGAAACTCCATAAATAGGGGAGAGGGCCCACTAGTCATGCGGGCTAACTTTGTGAGCACATTGTCATTACATCGTATATTGTAGGACTTTCATTTTCTTAGAAATGTGGAATGGACTCTTACCTATGTACAACTAAGGTTTGAAGGTGTGACTCCTCATGAAACTCATTATAATAGCACATATATCACGAAGTATCTTAAAAATGACTTTTTTGAAAATTTGACCAAATCTTAATAATGGATTCTCTAGTAGTCGAACATTAAAATACCATTTATTATAATTTTTTTTCATATTTATATTCTAAATATAACTTATTTAATAATAGATTGATCCCAATATTTTTTAGTTACACTTATTTTTATTAAATCATACCCTCATATTTTACAAAGAAGAGTCAATAGTTGAACACCTTTAACACAATTTATGTTCACAAAATAACGTATTTTATGTAAAAAATACTACTATACAACACCACATATCTAAACCTATTTACATTCTAACCTATTTTTTCATTTTCTCCAATTAAATTGTTTTCTTCAACTTCTAAAATATCAAACATCTAATCTAATTTGCTATGTGCTGCTATCTAAAATTTCACCATGGAACCTAAAATCGCCACACCCTATTACCTAAAATAATAAACATCATATCTAACTTTACACCTCTATTGATTTAATAATATTCGTCATATTATCTAAAATGATAACCGATAACCCTAAAATTCGATACATTCCCCTGGAACATTCTACATGCAGCACAGCTTCGGTATCTAGAATGGTCTGTTCATTTTCACGTCAGGTGTTGGCTTTCTCAGTTGGCACCAGGGTTTGTGTTTCGAAGTGGTGGTGCATGTTACGCAGGCAAGACACATGGTCTTTTTACTGCTTGGTTATTTACATCTTCATTTTGTCTGTATTTTTCCACTCAGTCATATGGATATCTCGAAACTGGAAGATGAAGGGCTCTTTACCCAAACCAGCTAAGGACGCACCCAGTAATCTTATTCTCCTAGCCCTTTTTACGATTTACATCAGATTTTTCATTGGACTAACTTGTGCTTTCACCAGCGGTAAGGGTCTCTTTAGGAGGTTCTTCTTCTCCTATTCATTGCAACTATTCTTTTTTGCTTTTTTCTTATAAACTGTGTTCATGGAGGCATAGTTTTTCCTATTTGTATGTTTTTCCTTGATTTCTTTTTGCTTTTTAGTATGATTGGGTTTATTGGGTATTGGGTTTTTGTAGGTTTTATTCCCACCAAGGAGCTTGTAACAGAAGAAAACTTGAGAGACATGATCTGTGAAATAGATGCTTATAGCAATGGAACCATATATTTTAGTGAGTTTTTGAATCTCGGGGCAAGAAAAATTGAAGGTATGTTAGTGGGTAAAAGTGATTTTATTTTCCTTTCATGTACAAAAGAAGATTGTCATATCTCCTTTCTTTTTTTTGCTTTCCCAAATATGATCGCCCAGTTGATACCTTACACGCCCCATGATCGAATGCCACTGTGAATTTTGTTTTAATAAATAAGATGTCTTGTCAGATTGGCCATGTCACATTAATGTAGATGATGGGTCGAAGGTAGAAATTTTTGACTTTGAGTGGTGGCCTTGATGGTGTTAAATTTGGGGATTGAAATATTGAATTTCCATGAGCAATGCTTTATATCCACCTATGCTTTGCATAAAAGGAGGGAAAAGCCTGCTAACCTTGGTTATTATGACATCTCGTCTCAATAAAAGGAAATGCCCAAGCTTATAAAGATGCGTCTCCATGGATGGTGGTCCTCCATGTTAATGGTAGTATTCCACTTATTTTATAGTGAAATCTAGAAAACCAAAGTGAATGAACAATTTTACCTTCTTGATTCCAAAAGGGGATTGCGGTGTAAATCTTGTTTTATGCATGTTTCTCGTTGTTATGTTGAGAACAATGTTTTAAACTAGTTAGGCAGCATGCAATCTAAAAAACGTGTTTGTCCTAAAAATAAGAATAATTTTGCAGGTTAACATCAATGATTTACATACATTTTTTCTTAGTTACCAAATTGTTGTTTAGATTTAATGTCCCCATGTCATCTTCTATACATGCATAGAGGTAGTTAAGCTTGTGATGACAAGTGTGCACTGTATTAACTTTTAGTTGGTTTCTAAACCCATACTTTAGATGGGGTCTGCATTTAAATTCCAAATAGTGTTGTCTACATTTAGATGTGAAATCCCATATGAATAAACCCCTGAAGTAATTTGGGAAAAGTCACTAAATAAGTGCACTTCTAGTTTTGATCAATAATTAGAATGAGCAGTCCATTACTTAATTGACAAACAAAAACCTTAGAATTTTCTCCCATAAAATTGTTTGGTGTTTTTGTGCAAATTACTTAAGGAAAATAGCTTTTGTCTATACTAAATTTAGTTGTTTTAAGTGCTAAAATCTAAAAGAAATTCATACGTATGAATAACATTAAGAACACATTAAAAACAAAGCATATACAAAGAATTTGGTCTAGAGTACACCCAAGGAAAAAGTTCCAGAAAGAGTGGGCTATAATCCTTTTTCAGCTATTGTTTCATTTTTCTAAATATCTAGATGTCAAATTGTACATTCTTCTTTTGTATATATATATATATAATTCCCCATATTTCCCCATTGCAATTGAAGAATCAAATATGAACATGACTTTCCTTATAGTAAAAAATAAGCTATATTGAGATACCTGTTATGTTGATTTATTATGTTGATGGGTCAAGAAATATAAGTAAAATTTTGATCTTTGTTGATGGGTGTTTTTGTACTTCTCAACATAGACAACACACAAGTGTGATGTAACTCTTGAAAGGTGAAAATCTACATCTGAGTTTTAGAAAATCACTCCAAGGTCTCTTGGGTGTCAAGTCATGACTTTACAAAAATAGCCATCAATAGAACTAGCGCTAGAAGGAGGGAAGTTTGAAAAATTTGGATCAAATTGGGTCCTTCTCTCCTCAAAAATTTTACAGAGTAACTAGATCAACACAAACTATGAAGAATTTAAATATTTCAAGACCCCTACTAGGGCTAGGAGAGCTAAGAAAGGGGAAACTTCAACATCAACATAGTCCCTCACCCTCCATTTTCTCCAACCCCTCCATCTCCATCCTCTCTTTCACTTCAACCAACCTTTTTCTCCATTCACTTCCCACATCCAAAGTGTTATTACAACTACCTTACCTCAGCTGTAAGTTGTTGCAATACAACCATTACCACCCCCACTTCCACCAATGGCTTGGTTGGGTAACAATCCATCTCCACTATCATAAAATGATTACCATGACATGCCAAAGAACCCAAAAGGTTTCTGCACCAAGATCCATTTGAATGATCCTCAAAGAACATCAAAAGAACATATCAAGATCTTCCAAACATCACTGAAGGATATGCAGATCAAACATGAAGACGTTGTTTGCAAACTCTTCCCTTACTCATTAGGAGATGAAGCATTCTATTGGTATAAACACTTGCCTACAAGCTCCATTACCTCTTGGGACATCATGAGAAAAAGTTCCTTGTAGAAATTCAAGGTTCTAGTCAGCCCTATAGACTTGTATCAACAATTCATGTTAGTAAGAAGGGAAGGAAATGAGCCAATCAACTCATTCAACAAATGATTTCATAGAGCCTATATGAAGTTGAATCCTCCTTATGTAGTTGATGATGCCTTAGCCATATTAGTATATTACACTTCCTTGGACAACCTCACATCTACCTTAGTCAAATGGATGCATGAACCACCTACAAGTTTGGTAGAGGCTTATGCATGAGTAATAAAAACAATCACAGACTTGGGACAACTTGCTATAGGTCCATTACCTTATTGGGACCTATTGCTAGCCTCAAAAAAAATCATGGACCAACTCATGCAATGGCTCATCAAACTCCATTGATGAACCCAATCCCTCGACTACCTATTGTGCCACATCTAGAACCACCACTGAACCAAGCTCCATCAGTGCCAAGATACCTACATGCTCCTAATCAATAGATTTATCCACAACAGCATCAAGTGCCTTCATACCTACAACACTCGGAAGCTTCAATTGCACAAAAAAATTTGTTTGTGGCACATCAGGTTTACCTTCAAATTTTATAGTAACACAAAGCAATCCAAACAAGGAACAAATCAATGAGTTGGTTGAACTAGTAAAGAAGATTTCTACTAAAGTGACTTATTTGAGAAACTAGAATAATTAGTTGCAAGCATCCTAAAGAAGCATTACAACCAACTATAAAAGGGACAATCATGATTCAGACCCATCTTCAAGTCAAAACTATGAGCAAGGTCAACAATCTGGACAAAACTTTGAAAGGAGGCCATCCCAAAGGAAGAATAGGACATGGAACACTAGGACAAATAATGGAGGTGTGCCCACACCTCTTGATCCACCCGAAGGTAAGAAAAAATTGGCAAGAGGAGTTTACTTAGTTGAAGCAACCCTATCTAGATAGTGTAGAATTCACAAACCAATAGGAATTCTAAGCTCAACTGCCCAGAATTCAAAACAACCACTGAAATATTTCAAGTGGAGACACAAAACATTGTTGATGACTCAAGCTATAGAGAAATAGTGCCTTTAGAACCATATGACTCCATTTTGGTCATCAAATAGACACCCTTACCCAAAAGTCACAAGAACAAGCCAGAGAAAGAGATTGCAAAAAAGGGAAGTGACTCGAAGGAGGTAAGTAACAAAACATCCTTATCTCAAATGTTCAATCTAGTAGATAATGGACCTAATTATAAGGGAGAATAACATGAGGAAGAAGTCCACATGTTCCACCAATGTGTGCCCCCTTATATAACTTGAGAAATAGACAAGCTAGTGGCCCATTAACAAGCTCTATACTGCCTAATAACTTCAACACACTGCCTAATCCAAATGCTAGCAACAATCTATCTTATCCTAGGGTCCTAAACCAATATCTCAATAGGAATAGGTAGCTTGATCAAACTAAAGAACAACCCACCAATCCTACTCCAGGCAATTCAGTCAAAGTAGATGTTGAACAAATGGGTGAATACGTGGCAGAGGAACTAAAGAAGGTGAAGGTCTAGGTTTGTCAACCTTTGAACTGCTAAGGGTACTTGTTATTAGTAATGACTTCTAGGTATGTACAAGATCATCATGGAAAAAACAGGCCCTTATGCGGCGAAAAATTCAGAAAAATCAGAGTTAGGCAACTTGACATAAAAATTTGAATAAGTTATCTATATTATTTCAAAAATATGTAAGAATAGAATCTATAACAAATTTCATGTAGTTTCTAAACAACTAGGTTTTTTTTTTTTAAATCTATTTTTTGAAATTTGAATGTAGTAGTTCTTAAACTTCAGGGAACAAAAAAGTAGGTGTCTGACCACCCTAACCACAATATAAAATGATAATATTTTTTTATAATATTTTAGATATAAGTAGAGGCCTCATGTCCTGATGTGATGCATATTTTTTTTGTAATTAATTATGATTTTTTTATTACAACTTTTAAAAAATATAAAAACTCATATGTCTAACCACCTTAACTTGGTCAAAATCCCATGATTTTTTAATAATCTTATATAGTATGTGGAAGCATAGAAATGTGATGCATATTTCAAATTCAAAAATAAAATGATATCATTTGAAAGTTATAGATTTTTTTTTCAATCAGCCTATAAATTAGGAATTTAGTCGCAATTCAAATAGAAAATGAATAATAATTATTTAATAAATTCAAAGTAAAGAATTATTTAATATATTAGTGGAAAGCTAAGAATCTCCTTTAAAAACCTTTTTCATTTCATCAATTTTGGGTAAAAGAAAATCTTTTAGCCACATACCCATCATATCACAACTTTTTGGCCCATCATGATCCTACACATACCCTTCTTTGGATCATTAAATGTGACTACCTCATCAAAACCACACCAAGAGGTAGTTGTGAAGAAAGTCTCATTCGACAGTTTCGACTACTGAACTAGTGATTAGAGAAGTCCTATAGAAGAAACCTGACCCACCACCCATAAAAAATCAGCAAGTAGATAAGCAACAACCCAAAGAGAAAATTGAAATGCAAATGAGGGATAAAAGAAATGAAAAGGACAAGAACTAGGTAGCCTAGGTAGATGCTTTTGTGGGACTATTCCAAGGAAGGTTGGAAACTCCTTTCCTACTAATGATTCAAATTTTTGGAAAGAATTTTCATAATTGTTTGTTGGATTCTGAAGCATCTACAAACATCATGCCCCTCCAATTCTACCAAGCACTAGGCATCACCCCAAACCCATCCAAAAGGAAAGTGACTCAACTAGACAAGACTGAAGTAAATGTGGTTGGGGAACTAAACATAATCCCCCTACATATTGCAGCCGACCCAAGGGTGCACCAAGTTATTGATATCCAAGTTGTAGATATTCTTGGTACATACAAGATCATATTAGGAAGAAACTTCACCCAAGTGCTCAACATGTGTACATACATAGATTAATCACACATGTGGCTTACTTGGAAGGGGTTGTCCAACCAAATTTGGATTAAAAAGAACCCAATATGAGGCTCATAATCATTGAATACAACAACACAAACAAGGTGCTATTTTCTAAAACATAATTGGGAAATTATCTCCTAGTTGCCCATGATGTCTCAGAACAAGAGGTAGAAGAGGAGGTCCTTGTGCTATGTCACACCTCTCCAAATTTGACTTCTCTTCCTAAAAACATAGAAGCATTGGTTGAGTCTGATGATGAAGACCTCCAGGAGGATGGTAACTTGGGATTTTTTTATGGTTTCCAAGAATTTATGTAGAAATGTGTGCAAGATCAACTCAATTTAGGAGCCTGAATGGACTTCTAGGAGCTCTTACTGCCAAGTTGGTGTAGAATACATGACACATCTCATTCTAAATTTGAGTGTTGCTTGTACCAAACCATGATGGATCATATCAAGAGTTAAGTCACCCTAAAAGAAGCTTCAAAGGAGAAGCGAGAGTAGGATAAGCTTCAATATGATCAGCAATCCAAGGATGCAAAGATGGATATACAACTAAAGAACAAGGCATGCTCAATCAACTCCAAGGGTAAAAGTTCCCCTAAATTTTAGATGTTAAACTTTGATGGATCTAAATCTAAGCAAGGAGTGGAAGCATGCTTTGATCTCATCAACCCTTCGATTAAGACCTACTTTGTTGCTCATAGATTACAATTTTATTGTACCAACAACATAGCAAAGTATGAGGCATTAGTTCAAGGTTTACTTATAACACTAAGGAAAAGGGTCAAAATGTTACAAGTATTTGGGGACTCTGAACTAGTTGTCAAACAAATTAGAAAATTGTACTCATGTCATGATCAGAGGTTAGCAAACTATAGGCATCGAGTATGGGATCTTATACAAGGATTTGATGTATTTAACATCCAGTTAATTCCCTACGGAAAAAATCACACTACTGATGCCTTAGCCCAAGTGGCCAACACCCTACAACCCTTATGATTAATCGGGTTCAAGAATTTCATTGTGAAACTCACCCCTACCCTATCATTGCCTAATAATGTAGCCAATTTTCAAGTGTTTGAAGATGATAAGAACATTCTTGACTTCATCACTAGTTCTGATGTATTTTCCTCCCAAATCATGGATGAAGTAGAACCTAAATAGGTAGAACTTGATATAGAAGGGGTAATCAATTTGAAAACAAATACAATACCCAAAGGTATGGTTCAATTAGAGAGAATATTTGACCTCGACCATATAAGGGATCAGGACCAACAAACTAAGAAGAATTACATTGCTAACCAATGCGATGCTCATAATCTAGGTACTGAGGAGGATGTGAGAAATGTTTTTATTAGCAAGGTGTGCACCCCAGAAGAAAGGAAGGGAATTATTGATGCATTAAACACATACCCTAATGTGATAGCTTGTGGGTATAAGGACCTCAAAGTATATGATACCTAAATCATCATTCATACCATCCCCCTCAAACTAGATGTGAAGTCCTTCAGGTAGTGACAACACCCAATTAATGTGTTGTTGGATCCCATTATCTTTAAAAAAGTATAGAAGATGCTTTTAGCCCAAATCATATTTCTTGTTCAACATTCCACATGGGTGGATAATTTAGTCCCAGTAAGAAAGAAAAGTGGAGAAATCAAGCTATGTGTTGACTTTAGAAACCTGATCAGAGCTTCTAAGAAGGATTGCTATCTAGTGCGCTCACTGGATGAATTGTTGCAAATCATTGATAGGTCACAAATGATGTATTTTCTTGATGGCTACTCAGGGTACAATTAAGTAATGGTACAATACAAAAATAGGCATAAGACGACATTCACCACAAGGTGGGGAATGTTTGCATACAAAAGAATTCCATTTGGGTTGATTAATGCAAGTGCAACAATTCAGTGTGCCATGGACATAGCCTTCAAGGACCTTATTGGAAATTTCATCATCATCTACATGGACTACCTCACAATTTTCTTAAAGAAAAGAGGAGATCATGTTTCTGACCTACGCAAATTATTCCAAAAGTGCAGATATTTTGGCATTTCATTAAATCCAAAGAAGTACATCTTCAGGGTAACAAAAGGAAAATTGTTGGGAAACATAATTTTAGAAAAGGGTATATCAATAGATCCAAAGTGTATTTAGGATAATTTGAAGATTCAACCTCTGAGAAGCAAGAAATAACTGAAATCCTTTTTTGGGAAAATCAACTTTGTTAGGAAGTTCATCACAGGGTTTGCAGAAATAGTGAAGCTGCTAAATGCCATGCTTAAGTAAGATGCAAAAATTAAGAGATCCATCGCAAATGCCCTTGTACTAGTCAACCTTGACTACTTAAAACCATTTTATATCTATTTCATTGCTTTGGATCTAGAGTCACTGAAAAAGTGTTCCTTCTACTTTTCTGGCCCTCCTTGTGAGTTTGGCTTAATGTTTCCTTGATTTAATAGTGTTGTAATGTGGTTGAAAAAAACACATTAATTCTTGGGCCCATAGAAACTAATGAAATTAAATGGTTCTTTGGTAAAGCATTGTGAAGTGTTGCAACGGGTATGTGCAAAATCATGATGAGCCAAAAAGTGGTGATATGATAGGTATGTGTAGGGTATGTGGTTTATGACCTTTTTTTTACCAAAAATTGATGAAACTAAAAGGGTGTTTAAAGGAGATTCTCAGTTTTCCACCAATATAAATTATGCTTTACTTTGTATTTAATAAATTATTATTATTAATTTTCTATTATAATTATGACTAAAGTCCTGATTAATAGGTTGATTGAAAAACATATATAGATTTCAAATGGTATCACATTTTGAATTCAAACATGCGCTACATCTCTATGCTTCATATAATATAAGATTAAAAAAAATTGAATTTCATTAAGTTTTGACCTCAAGTTAAGGTGGTCGACATACGAAGTTTTTATATTTTTAAAAAGTTGTAGAAAAATATGTATCACATTGGGAACACATGAGTCCCTCTTAATTATATATATTAAATCTTATAAAATAAATTTATCATTTTATTGCATTAGGGTGGTCGTGACTGACAATTTACTTATTTTTCCTCAAATTTAAGTACTATTGCATTAACATTTCAAATTTTCACCAAATAGATTTAAAATAAATAATAAACCTAGTAGGCTTAGAAACTACATTCAATTTGTTACAAATTCTATTTTTACATATATTTGAAATATTATGGATAAATTATTTAAATTTTTACGTCAAGTTGCCTCACTCTGATTTTTCTGAATTTTTTGCCACTTAAGGGCCTATTTTTTCCATGATGATCATGCACATACCCTAACACATTTTCACACTTTTCTAGGGTTGTATCAAACAAGTAAGCATACTAAATTTCTTTTTAATCAAAAACAACCTTAATCCTATCTTATTTGGAGTGTTGGTAAAGTGTTGTAACACACTTCCACACTTTTCTATGTTTGTCATTAATTATTGGGCTTTCTTATGCTTTAATTGGCCCCATTTTGCATCCATGAGCCTCATTTACTGCATCCTTTCAAGGATAATCTAGACACCAATCATATTTCAGGTGTTCCTAACTTGTGTGGCCCAGATTTAGGGATCTGGGACTCATTTGCCACCTTGGGAAAATAGGTCCCACCTAGATCTTTTGGCCCCAAACTAGTTTTCACACATATCTAAGGAATTTTGGTTTTTGGTCCCATAAATTATATATGATGGGACTCATTTTCCACTTTGGGTGAATGAGTCCCATGAAGTCCAAAGTCAAATTTATTTCAACTTTTCAATGGGATTTTATTCTAATAGATTTGATGTTGGCTTGTAGTGTTGTGATTTTGGGAATTCTTGAAAATTGGGTATAAATACAAGGTTCTTTCAGTCATATTCAACACCTAGCATTCAAGAGAGTTCACAATCATTCACAAGAGCATTCAAGCAATTCAAGGGAAAATTATCAAAAGCATTTTAGAGCAGCATTCAAGTGTCAATCATTATGTCAGAGATTACATTGATCATGTTTGTTATTGTACTAACAATTGTGATGTAGAGTTTATGATTCAAGACAGTATTTTAAGCAAGATCAACATTAATCAAGCAAGATTCAAGAACCAAATCAATTGGAGCCATTTCAAACATATTTGCATCACCTTATTGCTAGGGCTTGGTGAGTTGCAACATCATTATTTGTTCATTCATCATTCTCCATTCATATTTTCTTTCATTTCAAGGTTTAATTACAAACAAGGGATTCACCAAGGAAAACCCCTATCCACTAACCCCACAACATTTTTCCCTCTCCTTTGTATGTGATATGTAGGGCTAGGTTGCAGATTTCATAAGGAGCAAGATTGGAGAAAAAATTTCAAGTGATCAAAGTTGTCAAAGTTTTCATCAAGCCTTGGAGAACATTGGAGAAGACCTGGAGGTTGTAAATCAAAGATTTGGATCCAAAAATTAGTCAAGAAGAACAAAGTAGAAAAGGAAGAGAAAAAATAGCTTTGAAAGTTGTAGAAAATCCCAATTGGATTGATTCTCCACTTCTGAAAAATAGTGCCAGTTCCAGTACATTTTCAAGATTCTACATATTTGGATACACTTTTGGCCAAAATATGTTCCTACACAGTTTCCTAGAAATAGGACTGATTCACCCAGCCTAGCAAACAAATGAGTCCCAATTAGTCTTAATAGCAGATTTTCTAGTGATTTAGATCTCCATCTTTCCCTCTCCAGATTCCTTAGTGCACATGTTCTATTTTTATAGTTTTTTGTTCCATTCCATTCATCTTTCTAGGTCATTTAGAATTAATTTGCATTCAATTAGGGTTTTATATTACATCTTGCACTTACTATCTTTTCCAAGTTTACACTTGGTGGTGAAACCCTCATTAAATCATTTACAACCTCTAAGAAAGCCCTACTACTAGATCTCTTTCTCTTTTGCATTGAGATCTCTAGGGTTATCCTAGAATGAAATTACTTGTGAAGCAGGTGTGATAGCACTTGATCTACTTAATCTCACCTATCCCCTATTTTTTCCAAGGTTCCATTTTGGTGAAGCCACATTGAGAATGTCATAATTTTGATTTGGAGTGCATTTCATCCTAGATTTAGCTTGCATTAACATTGCATTAGGATTTGCATTGGTTAAATTGCATTCTTGAGTTTCAAATCTTCCATTAATGAAGGTTCACTTTAACTTGCATTTTTGCATCCCATTCCATTGAAAATCATTCAAATCTACATTTTCATCTTAGATCTACATCATACAACATAGAAAACATCGAAATCAAATAAAAAATTCATAAAATTCTCAAAAAAATCACTACCTGGACTCATTCACCACCATGGGAAAATTATTCCCTTTGCATATTTTATATCGCATTTTCTGGCATTTACAGTTCAATTTTTGAGTTTTTTTTGTTAATGTATTTATATTTTAGTTTACAAAATGTTAGTTATAAGCATTTCATTGTTCTTAGTTTACATTGCATTTGCATTCACCCTGCATTTAGTATCCTTTGTATGAGTGTTTGGTGTCCTATTACTAATACTATAGTGAGATGAAGTTCAAGACTCATGTCATCCCATGATAGCACAATTGCTAAGTATGTGCAGGATCATCATGGAAAAAGCATGCCCTTTAGTGGAAAAAAATTCAAAAAAATCAGAGTTAGACAACTTGACATAAAATTTTGAATAAGTTAACTATATTATTTCAAAAATATGTAAGAATAGAATCTGTAGTAAATTTAATGTAGTTTCTAAACTACTAGGTTTGTTTTAAAAAATAAAAATCTATTTGGTGAAAATTTGAAATTTCATGCAAAGGGTACTTAAGTTTCGTGAAAAAATAAATAGGTGTTTTGTTTGACCACCCTAACCACAATAAAATGATAATATTTTTTATAAGATTTTAGATATAAGTAGAGGATTCATGCCCTCAATGTGATGCATATTATTTTGTAATTTTTTCAAGTAAATAATTAATTATGAAATTTTATTACAACTTTTAAAAAATAATATAAAACTCCATGGTTCGACCAACTTAACTTGGTCAAAACTTCATGAAATTCATTTTTATTTTTCTAATCCTATATTATACAAATCATAGAATGTGATGCATGTTTTGGATTCAAAAAATGATACCATTTGAAAGCTATAGATATTTTTCAATTAGCCTATTAATCAAGACTTTAGTCATTTGAAATCAAAGGTAAAAACTTTATTAGAAATCAGAAAAGAGCATTACAATAATAACCACGGGACCCAGTCCCAGAAAACAAGGCGAAAACCCCACAACATAAAACAAAATCAACTATCCCCATGTATCCTCCTATCCTCTTCCAAGAACCGGTCTAAATCCAGATGCAGCTCAGGGTTAACTTGATCCCAATCCTCAACCTTCCAACCACTATCTTGCTCAGAGGCCCATTTGGCCAAGCAAGTCAGCAGCGCGATTCCACTCCCTTGGGATGTGAACAAAGGATGCCTCCTCCATCCGAGAACTAACTTGAAGAATCCGTTGAACCACCGAAGTCAACTGCCAATTTATATCAGATATCTTTCGCTCATTCAAGAGATTAATCAAAATCTGTGAATCAGCTTCACATATAACCTTTCTCCATCCTAAAGCAAGGGCCCTCTCAATAGCATGAAGAATTGCTAGACCCTCCATGAAGTTAACAGTCTTCACCCCCTCATGTATAGAGAATAGAAAAATCACCGAACCAGCTGAGTCCCTGCCAACCCCACAAATTCTAGCAGGCCTAGGATTTCCCCTAGAAGAACCATCAGTATTGATCTTTAAAAATCCATTGGGAGGAGGTAACCACCTTCCAACCCGTTGGACCCTCTTTTTCCCATGCCTACAGTTCCTAGAACTGACAAAAGATGAATGAATTTCTTGAAGACCTAGTCTGGCCACCAACTTAGCATCACCTCTCTCCAAGGGGAAAACCACATCACATTTAGCTAAAACAGACTCCTGCACCATTCCAAGCATACGCATCCAAACTTGCCGACCCACCAACTTCTGATCACGAAAAATTCTGCGGTTCCGCTCCAACCAAATCTGCCAAAGCAGAAAGGTAGGGCCCACGAACCAAACTTCCTGCAAAAAGGAAGCCATAGAAGGAGGTCTTCCCATACTATCCCAGAATTCAACCAAAGAGCACGCATGAATACAGGGAAGCTTCCACACCTCCCACCACCAATGCCAAAGCTGCACAACAAAGGGGCACCGAAAGAACAAATGTGAAGAATCCTCTTCCGCTCCCCCACACAAAACACAAATTGAAGGTCCTTGAAATCCCCGTTTACGAATGTTATCCCAGGTCAAGCACCTATTCCAAGCCAAAGTCCAAACAAAGCAGTTGCATTTAGGCCATGAGAGTTTATTCCACACCCTTTTCCACCAATGAACCTTTGCCCCAGTTAGCTTCTGAGCCAATAACACCTAATAACCAGAAGCAACAGAGTAAACCCCCTTAGGATTATGGGTCCAAGCAATAATATCTTCTTCCAGAAGAGAACTACAACTCCTACTATGAAGAATCTTGTGAAGCTCAGCACTTTCTTCCGCAAGTCCCAAATCTGGCCACTCTGCGGGATCCTTCCAATGAGCTACCTCCAACTGACCAAAAGAAGCAATAGACTTGAAGTCACTCACCCTAGCCCAGCCAGCCTCGAGAAATCTTTGGCACAAAGGAAGTAGGTTGGGGAACTGAGAAGTAAGTGGAGGGAATCCATCCCAAGAATCTGACCAGAAGAGAGCTTCAGTTCCTCGTCTACAGATCCAAAATAAACCTTCCTTAATAAGCTTTGCACCCTTCTGAAGAGTATTCCAAATCACTGAACCTTTCCCCTCAAGAGGGTAACGAGGAAGATCCTGTCGTGGAATCCCCGGGAAATACTTATGAGATAATATCCTGGCCCACGGCTGATCCTGTTCCACACACCATCTCCAAAATAGCTTAGCAGCCACAGCCACTCCAGATAACGCAGACTGTCGAAGACCAAGACCACCAAATTGCTTTGGGCTGCACACAACATCCCACCTAACCAGGCTCCACTTGGAAGAAGCCAAACTTCCCGCCCATAAGAACTGCCTTTCAAGAGAATCCAACTCCCTCAGAAAACCCATCAGAGCCACCTGAAGCATACATCTGTAGGTAGGGAGAGCCTGCACCACCGACTTGAGAAGCTGAACCCGCCCCGCAAAAGACAACCATCTGTGGGTCCAATGATTAACTTTTGCACGGAGCTTATCAATAATATTCTGCCAAGAACCCTTGGGAAGATGGCGAACAGAAATTGGGAAACCCAGATAAGTCAAAGGGAGAACCCCTATCTGAAACCTTAAGATATTAGCAATTCTTCTCTGTATGGGGCTCGGCGTGTTGAAGAAGAATATGGAAGACTTCTCCTCATTAATCAATTTTCCTGAAGCAACAAGATATATGTCCAACACCTGCCTCAAGTTAGTAGCTTCCCTAACAGTAGCCATCCCCATCAGGGCAGTATCACCAACAAACTGCAAATGAGATTGCGGAGGCAAGTCTCCACCCCATCGCCAACCTTGAATGATGCCAAGCTCCACCCTTCTTTTCAACAAACGACCAAGGCCTTCCACAAGAAGCAGAAAAAGATACGGAGAAAGAGGATCCCCTTGGCGCAAACCCCTAGAGGCACCAAAAAGTTTAGAATGATCTCCATTTATCAAAACTGAGAAGGAAACAGATGTGACACAGCTCATGACCCAATGGATCCACTCCTCACCAAAACCAAAAGCAACAAGGATCTTCTGCAAAAAAGACCATCTAACCCTGTCATAAGCCTTAGCCATATCCAGCTTAATGAACATAGCCTTCTCATGGGAGTTGTCCATGGAGTGGATGGTCTCCGTAGCAATGACAACCCCATCAAGAATCTTCCAACCTGCCACAAATCCACTCTGTTCCTCTGAAATCAACACTTTAAGCCACTTCTTCAGTCTCTCAGCCAATAACTTTGAGATGATTTTATAAGCCACATTACAAAGAGAGATAGGCCGGAACTGAGATAACCTATCAGCCCCTTCACACTTGGGTATGAGAGCAAGGAAGGTGGAGTTCAGAGCACGAAGCATCTGTTTATTCCTTTGGGACTCAAGGACAACAGCCAGACGATCCAACTTTATGATATCCCAGAATTCCTGAAAAAATTCAATCGGGAAACCATCGGGACCATGAGCTTTACCCTTCTTCATCTGAAACACAATCCCCTCCAGCTCATCAAGAGAGATATCTTTCATCAAATACTCATTCGCCTCCCTGGCGACCAACTGAGGAATACAAGAAAGAACCTGTGCTTCCTCAACAGAGCCCCCTTGTGAATCCTCCCTAAATAAAGTAGCAAAATACTGAGATGCCTCAGCAGAGATTTCTTGAAACGAGGCAAGACGCTCACCCCTATCATTCACCAGAAAAGGAATGGAATTACCATGCCTCCTATCCTTCACAGAATTGAAGAAGAAGGCGGTGTTTTTATCACCTTCCTGTAACCATTCAACCCAGGCCTTTTGCTTCCAATAGATTTCTTCCCGCAATTCAAATTCCTCAACCACTTTCAAAGTCTTAGCCTCCTCCCTTAGAAGATATTACCAAAACATCGCCGATTCCACCTTTTAAGCTGATATTTGACAAACTGAAGAAGCTTGGAGAATGTGTACATTTCCGTACCAAAAGTTGGTCTACCAATCCGCCACCACTTAGCCACATAATCATGAAGAGTGGGATCCCGTAACCACATAAGCTGGAACTTGAATGAGGGATACCGAGGCCCCCGTGCAGAGATAATACTAAGCTTAATAGGCCAATGATCAGAACCTCTCCAAT
>VDFB02230961.1:0-13985 GCA_007258455.2 Sequoia sempervirens | reverse complement strand
TCTTGGTAATGAACCCGATGGGTTGAATTTTGGCTTATGAGCAATAAAAAGAACTTAAGTGGCGCAAATATGCATGCATAAAGTTTGACAAAAGAGGGACCGTTTCTAGGAAGAACGTAGGACCAAGGCTTAAAAATTTAAGAATGTTTTTTTTTATCAATGATACTTTTATATTTTATTAATTATAAAGCAAAAGATACAGATTCTATAAAGTTCGCAACATCCAAAAACTACCAAAAAAGTTGATCGGTGATACTTGTTTATTTTATTAATTATAAAGAAAAAGATACAGATTCTACAAACTTAGCAACATCCAAAAACTACCAAAAAAGCTGAATAACTAGCTCAAAAACTAGAGTATCAGAACTTCCCTAAACAGCTACGCCTTTGTACTACCCAAACGAGTAATGACCTATACCCAAGAAATAGAAAGATTACAATTTCACAGCCAATCCAAGCTTAACCCCGAAATTTTGACACAGAGGCTAAAAAAAAAACAAAAAACTACACTTTACATTAACCATTATTACTCATTCTTCTTTGAAGACTCGCCCATCTCTAGTGGTAGTATCTCCTTTAACGGTTTTGGCTTCTTTTGCAGATGCAATACCTTCTTTTTGTGGATCTCTCTGAAAACTTCTTTTAGATTTTCTATTGTTTCCTCTAATGCCATTAGCTCAACATAGATTTTAAGTGCTTTCCACCCACACTCGTCTCCTTCCTACCATCGGTCTTTAGTGCGACCCTTTGGCCATCTGATAAAGAGGTGAGTTAAATCTGCAAGCTCTGGGCCCCCACGATCCATTCCTTCTATTTTTACCAACCCTACTCCTGGTATTGCCTATTGTAGATTGCTTTCCATGTCCACTAAAATATCTTTATGCACCAAATTTTTAATTACTCTCCTCACCTCGTTCACTGATTCTCCTAAGTCTAAACCTCAAGCCATGACCAATGAATAGATATTCATATTCGTTCTAAATCTATGTGTCAATTTTTTGAATCCATCCCCCAACATTATTTGAACTGCTTGCACCACCTGATCTTCATTGTAGAGAAATAAACCTTGCAACCTTTGCACAGATGCTTTACCCACAAAGGGGTCCAACTTCCTCCATGATGTCATGGTGAAACTGGCCTCCATTGCTTTTTTGTTTCACTAGCTTCCAACCTATCACCCGTCACCAAAAGGATACAATCCTATTATCCTTACACTCAAACTCGAAGAAGCATTGAGGGTGATAGGTGAATGTCATTATAACACCTCATTTTGCTAGTTTTCTCCATAAATGCACCGTGCTTGTCACCTTTTCCATCTTAATTCACCAAAGTCAAGGTTTTGGTACTTTTCCTAACCTTACTACCTTAGTAACTTAGTTGCAAGTCTTTCTTGGTTGTCTTTGTAGTCAGTGGGTCGGAAGTATCAAAAAATTTGAAACTTTAGACTTTGGTTCTAAGGTTCCAAATTTTAGCGACCACGCGACATTATGGACCAAGACCGTTCAACAAATTTTTGATGGACGACTGTAGTTGCATTCTAGAAGTATATTTCTCAAGAACTAAATTTGTGAATGGAAACCTCTGGAATAACACTAGAACTATTAGATGTGGACACGTGGCTAGATCAAGGGTCATCATCGAGGTAATGAATTCGATGGGTTGGATTTTGATAATGAGCGATAGAAGAACTTAAGTGGCAGAAATATGCATGTGCATTAAGTTTGTTTTAAAAGAGGGACCGCCTAGGAAGAACATAGCACCAATTCTTAAAAACTTAAGAACGTTTTATAGTTACACAAAGGATGTTGCAAATCAATCTAACCATGTCCATTTGATGAATTTTTGATGGATGGTTGTAGGTGCATTCTGAAAGTAAATCTTTGAAGCAGTAGACTTGCGAATTGAAACCTCCAGAATAACACTAGAACCGTTAGATGCAGACACGTGGCAAGATCAAGGCTCATTTCTCTCTTTTCAATGACTCGGTGTATTACATTTCATTTAATTGAAATTCTCAATCTTTTTGAATAATGCGTGGTAGTCATACTGCTCACAGTGATTAATGCCATATGAACATCTGAGGCGATTGATTGGACAAATCATGAGTCATAGCTTTAATGAAATGAGATTTGTAATGATTTCAAATTTTCATAATTCATATCATTTGAGTGACACTGGAGTCTGGAAATTTTGACAGCTTGTCACTTGTCAGCTTGAGGTACAGTTTGTGTGCGGCCAGACATCAATCAAATTAAACATTTTAATTGTACATGTAAGGCTTAAGTTAGTGTTACACAAATTGATTAAGTTCATTTTTTGGTTTGTGCGAATCACCATTATGAATCATGATTATATGGTATATGTAACCTCATAGTGCACACATGACACATGTGAGGTGTACATAGGAACTAGGCTGGTAGTGGCACTATTGGCGACACTGTTGGCCCATAAATAACTAAATAAGGATAGTGACTAGTGAGCACAACTAAAATAATTCGTTGAATGCTAAAGGCCTTACTATTGAGTGCAATGTTCAAATTGTTGTAAGGGTTTTCATTTTGTAGGGTTAATAAGGATTTAGGAAGAAGATCATGTGGCATTATTGGGGATACTCTAAATTCTCCTACCTGCAGTTATGTAGTCATAGAGTCAACGACCAATTTCGTTTAGGCTTCAAGTTTAGAATGGGTGGAATTGGAAAGAAGTTGATTTGGTTCACCTAACTTCTTAGATAGGTTTTGAACCAGGAGAGGTGCTCTGATGGGCATAACCACTATTCCTAGTGCATAGAATCTGCAAGTAAAAGATGGGAGCAATTTTACAACCCCTCATCTTCTGCATGACTTTGATTTTCAAAGGGGAGAAGTACATTTTGTATCTTCACAGCTAACATTTCCTCGGTTTGATTGGCCCCCTTTTCTCCATGCATTCATTTTCAAAGCTACTGGCTGATCTGGGAAGTCCCATGCATTTATTTTCAGAGCCCATGGTTGACCCAGAAAGTCCCATTATTTTCAAACAAACATGTATTACATTTACGTTTTCACCAGCGGTCCAGCAGAAGCTTGGTGCTTGCACTTACATTTGTATCTGTACTATGTAATAATGTGACATTGTCATTTAGTTGCAATAAAATAAATGGTTGTGCTATTAAAAAGCAATTGATGAAATCATAGCAATTGTGCTATTAAAAAGCACAGAAAAGCAATTGATGAATCTATTCATATCAGTTTTTTTTTCCTTTAAGAAATTATCTATTTATGAAATAATTGCATGCAGATTTAAAACTTAAAAGTAAAACATAAAGCAATACAAATACTAAAGTTAAGTACTCGAATCAATTAAGTTGGTTTTTTGGTTTGCGTGAATCGTGATTATCACTATAGTAACCCAACCTCACACGTGACACGTGTGAGGTGTACATAGGGACCAGGCTAGTAGTGGCACTATTGGCGGCACTGTTGGCCCATAAATAAGGATAGTGAGCACAACTGAAATAATTCATTGAAGGCTAAAGGCTATACTATTGACTCTCGAGTGCAATGTTTGAATTGTCATAAGGGTTTTCATTTTGTAGGGTTAATAAGGATTCAAGAAGAAGATGATCTGGTATTATTGGGGATACTCTAAATTCTCCTTCCTGCAGTTATGTAGTTACAGAGTAAAAGACCAATTTCCTTCAAGTTCAGAATGGGTGGAATTGGAAAGAATTTGATTTGGTTGACCAGGCTTCTCAGACAGGTTTTGAGCCAGGATGGGGAGCTCTAATGGAGAGAAGTGCTCTCCAAGTGCATGGAAGCAACAAGTAGAAGATGGGAGTAGTTTTACAACCCCTCATCCTCTGCATGACTCTAATTTTCAAAGGGGATAAGTACTTTTTGTATCTTTAACAACTCCAATTTCCCCTGTTTGATTTTCCCCCTTTCCCCATGCATATTTTTCAGAAACCATGATTGGCGATGGCCCTCCTCCATGCATTTATTTTCAGACGACAAAGATTCATAACTCAAAGACCATGGCAGAAGCTTGGCGCTTGTGCTTAAATTTGTATTTGTACTATGTAATAATGTGAAATTGACAATTGTCATTTAGTTGTAATAAAAATAAATGGTTGTGCTATTAATGTGATTATGTCACATTGTAATTCCTTTTATTAAGTTATTTGCAATGTTAAGTGTTACTATGCTATTAATGTGACATTGTAATTCATTTTATAAAGGCGTTGATGTGAATTCTAGCACATTAAAGGTTGAAAAAAACCTTTAAAACACATGTTTACTATTTATAATATATATCATAAATTACTCAACCGTTCGATGAACATTTGATTTATGGTTGTAGTTGCATTCCGGAATGAAATGCACGAAGCACTAGGGTTGTGAACCTAAATGTCCAAAATCACCCTATAACCATTAGATTTACAAAGATCAATAGTTTAGATTCTTTAGAATTTGTTGTCAATACAGGACTGAAAAAAGCACTTTCAGTTTATACTGCTAAGTGATTTTATTTTTAAGTGAGGGTCAACACACGGGGAGATTTCAGTCTTCAATTTGCTAATTGTAGCGCACCATGACACCACCCTATTCTGGGTTCCACAGTTCCACTTCCGACAAAGCCATTCCAAAAACCCAGTTTCCACGACTGTCAGCATTAATCTTTCCAAGAATCAAAAGTTGGGTAAGTGAAAGAATTCCTGTGGCTATGTTTCATCATTTGACATTTCTTAAAATCTTATTTTGTCAAACTTTGAAGTTTGGGTTTAGGGCTAAGAGACTTAAGAATTAAGAAAAATTAAGGAGGACTAATAGGGAATTTATAGTTTCACATTGTATAAGCATGTCTACCAACAGTACCACTAGAGCAATGTCAAATAAAAAAATACATTATGCAAAATTTCTTAAAATCCCAGGTTTCACTGATGAATACCATGATATTTATGATCCTGAAACCTATGGTAGGCGTACCTCAGAACTTAGATTTTCATCTGAGAATAAGGCCTTGAAGAAAATGCAAGTTAATAGTATCAGTGCACTGTGGGTAACTGGATTAGGCCACATGATGTTACATGAGGTTTTCCCTTGCCCTAAATTTATCATGGTCTGTGCCCAAAATTATGATGATAACAAAAGAGAAATTGTTAATAAAGATAGCAAAGAAGAATTGTTATCCATTAATGCAGAAGAACTTGGAAAAGTTTTGGGGTTTACATTTACAACTGAAGAATTTGGAAATGTCCACATTGACCTAGAAAAGCTTGCTAGTGATTATGAAGTAGTGGATGAAATGGAGAAAAATTCTTTCTTAAACATAATAGTTCAAGATAGAAACAAATTGAAAGGTGATCATAAGCCTCCTTATGATTTGGAAATTTTTAAACCATGAGTTCAGGATATTATTTCCATGCTAGCATTTTGCCTCAAACTAGATAGCAATTTGGAAGTGGGTGCATGCCTCCTTCAAATGGTGTATAATATCCATTATGGTGTTCCACATGTCAAATATAAATTTATTGAGCACATTGTAGAATCCATGCATAATTTTTTTTTAATGATTAAAGGAGGTTCCCCCAAGACATTTAGGTTCACAATAGGTACTTGTGCTATCTTTTTCTATTGAAATTTAGAGGAATGTTTCAAACCAACAAGCTTCAGATTCGGCCCTATAGTAATCCTGAGGAAAAGAAAATGGCTCCAGTATATGAATGGACCATTGTTATAAGGATGCATGGTTCTTGAAGGAACTACAATCATTTTGTATACTACTTTTTGGCTCCATTGCATCAAGCAATTACAAATACTCCAATGCCTAGATTGCCTATGTCATGTAGAAATTGCATTCAACTAGGAAAAGAAATACAATTGGCTGATTGGTACTTAATGGAAGAATATACTGTGCTAAGATTTTATGCATCAGGAGTACAGCCATACAAAATTCCAATACATGTGAAAAAAAGGGTTTTTGCTTTCGAATATGTAAGGTAGATGCAGAGTACTAATGAACTACACTTTACCAGTTAGCAAAAGAAGACCTTATTTCCTTCTTTACATTTTTCGTGTGGAGGGATCACATTTGAGAGAAAAGCATTTAGTGTGGCACATAATATTTTGATTTTTTTTGATTTTGATGCTATATGTCACCGAGTATGATCCATGTGACACCATTAACCAATTATTGTGCTCAATAAGAATGTTGTAAGTAGAATTCAACATCAAAGTAAACCCTTGCTTGAAAACTTGAGAAACAAGGATTCTTTGGATGAGGTCAAAGTAGAATTGGAGAAAAGTGTTGTTGAGAATGGTATTTCTTTTGAACAATTGTTAGCATAAATTATGGCATTGCATCGAAAGACAACTAGGAGGTACAACAATTTTTATGAAAAAAGTCATATACCATCTAGTAGAGTAAAACGCTTAGGTTCTCTAGAGAAGGAAGTTACAAAAAAAAATTGGTCACAATAAAAAATTACTACCTTTTAGTCTATGAGGAAGGAGCTAGGTGAACCAAGAGCTCTTGCAAAGTATGGAGATAATGAAGAAAACAGTGATTTTAGAAAATTGTGGAATATAGAGCATCTAGATGAACAAGAAGATAAAGAAAGTGATCATGAATCTAATGATGATAGGGAAGAAGTAAGCCATGTCAATTTCAAACTTGGTTTAAGTGAGGCCACAAAAGAAGCATATACTACTAGAGTAGCCATAATTGAAAAAATGGGTTATGAAGGTGGTCCTTTGGGATCCCAAAGACAAGGCCCTTGGACGGTAATAGATGTAGAGCATAGAAAAGCAAGTGATTTTTCTAGCCTTGGGATTGGAGGTGAAAAAGTAGACCTAGGGCATACAAGTTAATTTCTTAGAGCTTCAAATCTTCATCCTCATGGTCAGACACAATCACAACTAGGACATTCCCATGGTGGAGAGCTTAGTGCAATTGGCACTACCTCTGGTGGCGATGGTATGGGTAGTAGTACTAGTAGTGGTTAACATGTGCTACAACAACAAACTACACACAAGATGACAATAATACAATATACCACAAAAACACCTGGTGATCAAGGCATACATAAGAGGCAAAGGATTTTGACAGGTCCAAGTCACACTACCAGTGGATCCACCACAAAGGAATTATTTCCAGGCACCCCCCTAGTGCTAGTTAGTCTGGCTGAGACATCATTAGCAACTGCAAGTACTACTACTCCTATTCCTTTTCCATTCAAGCATTCCATTGTTCCTGTGTCCCTAGCTTTTGATTACATTGAAGAATTTAAAAATAAATTAGACATGAATAAAAAAGAAAAGAAGCAACTAATGGAGAGTGCATCTGCTATAACTTCAGAGCCTGCCATAACCATGGTATTACCCAAATTTGACACAAATAAAGAAATCATGGAGTACACATTTCTTGTTCCCACAATTCAAGACAAACCAACAAATCAGATGGTTTGATCTAAATTCCAGGTGAACAATATTCAATTGAATTTTTCTGGACTCAAAAATATTAACAAAATTAATGTATCAAAGAAGAACAATGAATTGGTGTACACATCATTGCTAAAGCAAGATAGAGAGAAAAAAAGGTTGTAGAATCAAATTGAAAAGTTACAAGAAGACCTAGCAAATGAGAAAGCAAAGAGGAAAGCAACAAATAACAAGAGCAATGAATTAGAAAAAAGAATAAAAAAATCTGCCTCTGCATCAACAAGCAAAGAGGATAAGCAAAATGAGACTACAATGAATGAATTGAAGAAAATGCTAGATGAGAGCAACAAGAAATATGATGAAGAAAAATCCACTTCAGAAAAACTAAGACTAAGCATTGTGAATGGAAATGCACAGTGGGAACAAAAATTGGAGAAGGAGATAAAAATATTTTGAAAGATTGGTGGCAGAGGTGATGGAAGCAAAAAATGAAATTGAGACTTGTCAAAATAAGTTATTTGCATTTTGTAGAGAGATAATGAGCCATATGAAACAAAATATTTGGGATGAAATAATGCAGAGGATTGATCATTTGTGTGACACATTTCAATTGATTGATGCTATCAGACAACATCATAAGAAGCTCAAAAAATATTTAGTGGACAACAAAAATGTGCTAGCATTAGAGAAATCTGCAAAAGAAATTCAACAAATAGTCTACAAAGCCAGTGACAATGTTTTGAAATCAAAAGGGATTACTAATCGGCTTGCTACATCAATGACATTGTCATCTATCATTGAAAAGTGTTTGAGAATGCGTGAAACAAAGGAATATTTGAATTTGGTTGCAGACAAGATGAAGAAGGTGGATGAAAAGGTAAGGAACTTCACAAAACTTGGTTTGCCAGAGGGTTTTGAGACAAATGAGTGATTCATTGGAAAGAATGATTTCAGAAAGAAGATGGAGGATGCAATGAAGATTGATTTGGGCCAGTTTCCTCAGAACCCAGATGTGGTGAACTACTTGGATTCCATCAAACCATTGCTAACCTTGAATGCAAAATTGACTGAAGAATGCAAGACAGGTTCCAATTTGAATCATGAATTGTTAACAAATCTTCAAGTCAAACAACATCAGTTAGAACAAATGACAATTCCACCACTTGAACAGTGGAAGTTGCTAGAAAAGGTGTTGCAGTGATTTGATTTTTGATAATATGGGTTTCCAAGTTCCAACTCAGCTCTGTGCAAAGTTGTCTTTGTTCCAACTCAGACTTCAGTAATGTGTCGATGTTAAATAATAAATTATCTGTATTATTTATTTTTTCATTTGAAGAAAAAGTCTGATAGTGGTTTCAACTACTAGATACACTTCAAACGATTGTTGATGTTCATTGTTGTATATGCTACTAAGACTATTGCTAATATGTTATTAAGCATTGAGCTGAGTGATGAATCACTTAGTACATGTTCAAGTTTTACTTTTAACACAATTAAAATATGAACGATAAGGTGACTTTAATTCTAGGCATCCATAATATTAGTTAAATTGCATTACAATTCACACATCGATACTTAATCTCCATGACTAGTACTACTTATTAGATCCACTAAACATTTATATGAATTCATGCTTTAATCAAGGTACTTTAACTGGTTCATTAAACTAGATCCAAAATTAAAGCATACATCAATGCATAATGAAAAAGAAGATTAATGAAAGATCATTGATCATATTTCATTAATAATTCATGTATAATTCACTTTGTTGAGTAACTTAAGTTCATGCATACGTAACCTTTGAGTTACGGTGTATTATCTATGAGTTTACTAAGTAGTTTGCTAGTGGATTATCTATTATTGGAATTGGAATGATAGATTTTTGGTTAGTCTCTTTGCTGTGGTTACTATCACTCAAAGTCACGGTTTTGGTGCTTTTCCTAACCTTAGTCGCTAGTCCTCAAAGATTTATAATTTATAACCTTATCGGTTGCTAGTCATCAAAGTTTTAAATAATTTATAACCTTGTCACGAAGTTCTAAATTTTCATAACTCCCTGATTCCCCAAGTTGGTTCACTTTGTTGAGTTGCAAACTTGCAAGTCTTTCTAGTTTCTTGGTCATCTTTGTAGTCGGTGGGTCGGAGGTTTTGAAAACTTTGAAACTTTAGACTTTGGTTCTAAGGTTCCTAGTTTTAGCAACCACATGAAATTATGGACTTATGTATGGACTAAACTAGAGTTGTCCTTTGAGTAATTTCCAAAAGCATGCATGTTTCAAGGCTATCTTTTCGAGGAATGAAATTGAATGCCACATTCAATGCACATCATATAAAAAATAACGACATAAGTGCGTGGCGAAGTTTTACTCAGTCATCTAGCCCACATTCTCATTCTTTGGCAAGGCTAGTACTTCTCAAGTGCAAACATTATTTTTACTTAGACATTTAGCTTAGATTCTCATTCTTTGCCAAGGCCAGTACTTCTGAGGTGCAAACATTCTTTCTCTGTGAATTTGTATTTTGTGCTCATGCAGAGTGAACGTATGGTTGGCGTAAGGGATACAAAGCTCGAACCTTTTAAGTTAGAAGAATTTTGGATGCCCCTGGAGAGGGTCAACAAGTCTGAGCTCGATTAAAAAATCTTAGAAAGCGAGCTAGCTCAGGCTGGAGGGTTTTTGGAAGCTGTGTTGATTGTGGACCTGATAAGTGCATATGCGAGAAGGTACATTCCGCAGACACAAGAAATTAAAGTCATGGACAAGACTGTAATTGCAGAAATTTCTCCTGAAGCTGTTTCCTGAGCACTGGGGATTCCAAAAAGGAACCTCTAGAAGACATGTCTGTCGTAGTGGCAAGTGAATTTTTTGAAGCGAATAAAGACTGGTGTAAGAACTCCATGGCCAAAACCTAGCTGAAGAATGAAATGAGAGGTAAGTCGTAATTGCCAAATAAAATCAGAAGATTGCATTTTAAGGGAGAAATTGTAGATGCTATTGCTTTATTGCACTGCATTGTTGGGAATCCACAAGTTGAGTTATTTGAGGATTGGATGTACCAGTTTATCTTGACAGTTTGTGATGAGAACATTTTCATTGACTAGGCTGAAGTTATTTGCTTCCATTTGAATGAGCAATTAATTAATTTCCACAAGACTACTACTTTCTGTATTTGTTCTTGCCTAACCTACATTATAGGTAGTCAGAGGTCCTTTTGGCTAGGGTTGGAGCCACAAGGAACCCTAGCTTCTGATATGCCTGTGTATAAATGCTTTCCTCACTTCACTAAAAAATTTGGAATGGGTGATTTTTGTCGTGTTAATGATGCATTTTTAATGGAGGCCACGAGGAAGTTGGATGGAAATCCAGAAATGTGCCTCTCCCCTAAATCCATTTCTCTTGTATCAAAATATGGGAGTTTTTATAACCAATTTGATAAGTTTTCCTATTTGAGAATAGGGGGTTTTGAGAAAGCCCCATTGAAATTACCTCAGAATCTTGAAGATTTAATGATATTTCTAGAAGTTTGTCGACAAATGGAAATGGTTAATATTAAGTATATATGAACATGGGGAAACGAGGGTATGCCTTCCCATTGGAGACCCCTTCTTTTTTGTGCAAAACAAACCAGATGGCCAAGGGAGCTGAAGGACTTCTCAAGGAATATAACCTCCATAATTTGTCTATGAGAGCTAATTTTGACAATAAGGGTTTTGTGAAGCAAAATCTCTATGGAGGGAGCTCATATCGACATCACCCATCTATCGAAGATTTTTGGGAAGATTGTGTCGATGAGAATGAAGTTTTGAGAAGAGATTATATGAGGCTAATGCTAAAATAGATACATGCTTTCGATCTTCAATTTGACATTCCTAAAAATGTAGCTGAGGATTCAACAATCTTAGATCCTTGATATGAAAAATTGCCTGATAAATCCCACCCTGAGGTTGATCGGAACCAAAGTGAAATTTTAGATATGAGAGTGTGTGCTGCCCCAGTGCTTAAAAGAACCCAGGACTAGTTGGATGGGAAATGGCGACAAGTTGCTAGTCCTGTTTAGGAGCCAAATTCATCACAAAAGAATGAACAGGGGTCTACGCAAGCATATGGTGCAAGTGCATCATCTGGGAAACCCTCTGTTAGGTTGTCTAGTGAAAATTCTCAGTCAGGAGGTGATGGTGATAGGCCACAAGAAATAATCAAGTTGAAGAGCATCTATGAACAAGACAATGTGCTTTCTCCTACCCCTAAGAAGAATACCAATCAAGAAAAACTTGTGGCTATAGATTCTGAAGCTATCTTTAAACAGATCATTGAAGATAATATCTTTCCTCCTATGTTTGAAGACTCTGAAATGCCCTCTTCTCTGCTTGATAATCCACCTTTCACTCCTACAACTCCTAAAGAAACTATTACTGGAAAAGAAGATTCTGGTCTGGTAGTAGCCTCCCTAGGATGGCTGAAAAAAGCAGTGGAGAAGAAGAGAAAGTATACTCCTACAATGACAGTTGGAGTGGATACAGCTACAAATTTACTTCAAAGTTCTTCAAAACCTAAGAAAGCCAAGAGGATGTCAAGGATGGTGACTGATGCTACTTTTGGAAATCAAATGTTAGAAATTGCTGACCTTGTCAAGGATTTAAATGAAGATGAAATAACAACAGTGGACTATAAAGTCACACATGTTGATATGGGGCCTCCAACACTGGAAGGTGGTATGTACCATGCCAATTATTCAGTCATTACCTTGATTAAAAGAGTGAAAGAACAAAGAAAAGAAAATATAAAACTACAATCTCAAGTCCTCGCATTGAGTAACTTTATTTCTTCCATGGCCACTCCTACATCTGATGAAGCCTCAAGTTCTCAGCCTTAAGTAGAGGGCATCAATGTGCTCACCATAGACCAAGTTAAAAATAATTTGAGCTATTCCAGAGCTACTTGTGAGGGGATCAAAATAATATCTCAAGAGGCTATCTTCTTTTTGAATAAATCTTTGCAGTTTTACACTTGAGTTCTTGATAAGAGGAAGGAGTTAGTAGGAGAACTTCAGGAGGTCAAAAAAGATCAAACTAGTCTCTATGTGCTCTCTCAGGAAATGAAAGAATTGAACTCTATGGATCTAAAGATATTAATTAGTGAGCAAATTTTGAATAATCCTAAGAATCTAGACCCTTCCTGGTCTGATTCATTAGAATGGAAATTGAATATATATGATAATTTGGTGAATAAAATTAAGAACACACTTGAAAAATATTATGAAATGTTGGAGGAAATTAAAAAATATTTTCATATTTTGGGAGCAGAAATTACTGATGAGTTTGATGAAAGGATTCTAGATATAAGAGAGATTTCTCTGTAGTTTAGAGAGAAATTCAATAAAGAAATATCTGATCCTGCTACAGTGACATGGGAGTCCTTGAAACTCAGTGCAATGGAGCTCCACTTGAAGGATTATAATTTTGGAGAAGAGAGAAGATCTCAAATGTTGTTTGATTCTGAAAAGGCTTTGGGAAAATGGAGAACCAAGTTACATATTACTACAACGCTAGGGAGCAAAACCATCACCACAATTGTCACCAAATACCACCTGGAATACAGGAATTTAAGATTAAAGGCACAGGAGGCATTACTGAAGGAGAAGGAGGCAAAAAATATTGAAAGCGAAGGAGTCGGTGCTATTTAGTTTTTAGTTTTTATGTTATTTTCCTAAATTTGGCTCTCTTGATACTTCAAAAAAAAATTATTTTAATTTCTAAAACGGTTGTCTTTAAGGAACCGTTATCAAGAAAAAAAAACTCTGCTATTTTTATTGCTTTTCTGTTATTTCAATATAGAAAGACAATGGTGAAGTTCATGCATGCACAATCTTTGAGTTATGGTGTGTATTGTGGATTTATTGTGCTTTTAAGCTTGAGTAGTTTTCAGTGGATTGTCTATTATTGGAATGATAAATTTTTGGTTAATTTCATTGTTGTGGAATGTTTATATGTGAATAAAGATTTTATGGTGATGGATGCATAAGGAGTTCTCTGAATAATTTAGGTGATTTGGTAGTTTAAGCTTTTATTGTTTAAGTTGTGTGGATATCTTTATAAGTTATTTATGTTGAACTATTAGCTTCTGTTAGCTTATAAGTTGTGGATGTTGAACTGTTAACTTCTGTTCAAGGAATGGATTAATATTCTTTGAGTTATTTATCAAAGATTTTGTGAATGGAAATGCAATAGGAATTTATGAGTTGAGTGATAAGTGTTGTTCTTAAAAATGATGCAAGAAACACATATCAAATTCGATACCATGGAATACAATATAAAATATAAAATATCACAATTTCATGGAATACAATATAAAATATCATCAACTAAAGTTTGGAATATGATTCATGAAGTGTAGTATAAATACCTAAAAGCTACTAATTCTCTTCCATTTCCCAAATGGAGTCAATGTACCAAAATTGACATTCAACATTAGATAGAGTAAAAGAGTCATCTTGAAGCTCTTGATTCTGAGTATGCTCTTCACCTTCTTCAACCAGTGTCTCAAATTCAACATTCACTATGTCATT
>VDFB02230960.1:0-11243 GCA_007258455.2 Sequoia sempervirens | reverse complement strand
GTAGAAACTTATCCATGATGTGAGTAAAAGAGTAGAACATCACTATGTGGATGGATGAGTTTGAACTAAAAGGACAACTATATGAACTTTATTTTGACATAGATCCACAAATATACCCTCTATTAGAGCACACATCCAACAGAATTTCCTAGATATTCTATTGAAAAAAAGACATGAAGCATACACCAATCTTGAATTCCACAATCTTATCTCAAAAGCACATATTTTCAATCATAAAGTTAAACACTTCAATCTTTATTTTTATATTTCCTAAAATGATGAGATGGGTTTATCAATATTTTTGATGTTCAACTACATTTAATTAATCTATGTTGATGATGCATCAATATAAGACTAATACAAGCTCTTGCAAGCACAACCATAAGGCTAATCTCGACTCCTTTCAAGCAACCACACTAAAAATTATCTATAGAAAGACCAAGAGACAATATAGAAATCCACTTGTTTAGAAACCACCTCCTCACTAGAAACCAACTACGAAAGAGTAAGAGACAAATTAAAATTTCATATTAGATGTCTTTTTAAAATTTGATCTTGGATCTCCACAATTAGAACTCAAATACTTAAGCCAATTAAACAAAATCCTTTAAACAAATAGATCTTAATATTTAAAAAAAAAAAATTGAATAAACAACCGTAATGAAAAACTTGTTTCACATTCAAGGTCGGCCGTCAAATTTAGGGTCTTTCGGGAATCATGCTAATGCACGTTCAATCACATACAACGTACGGTGGAGATTCCCTCATCAATAACAATTCACCATTATTACGCTTTCTCCTATTATTTCTGTGTCGTATCCTAAATTGGGTGGTTGACTACTCGTATCCGCATTATCGCCTAAACCAATAATCAAAAGCTGGTCTGACATGATTCTCCTTGAAACTCATAAAGTCTGTCCCCTTGTCAATCTCTCAATTACATGACAGAACCTGTGAGATAAATAACTATATTTGCAAACTCACCCCGCCTAAACGAATGCCGGATCACCATATCTGGCCCGGTTGTTTCTAAATTTTAGTTCATAAAAATAGTAGAAATATTTACTATTCTCAGTATAAATAATGTTGTAAACTAGATACATTTTCTATTCCCGGTATAAATAAAATTTAAAATTACAATTTGATCATATTCTGTTTAAATAAAATGATCTGACCCAATCACTTAAAATATAAATGTGCTACTTTAATCCCGTCCTATATATATTCCTTCTCTCAGGAATTATGGACGACTGTATCGTTGTTAGTGCGTATGCAATTTGTGAGTTAAGTGGGTTGTGGGCACACAGAAATGAAGGGTAACATGCATGCAAAGCCAGAGACTGTGGGGCCGAAGAATATTGCAGTAAAGCCTGCGCGGAAAGGTATGTTTTTGTTCGATTTTATGCAAATAGATACAAGGCAATGAATATGGAGGAGGTGGGGGCATCCTCAGAGGCTGAGTGGACACAAGTCTTCTGGTTCATATGGAATTTAGTCTTCTTTTGTTTTGTTGTCTGTTTCATTTCTGCAGATAATGAAGTGGTACATGAAAGAAAAATATTGAATGGGCGTATGAAGCGTTTGGAACGAGATGAGTGCGAATGCGGAGGAGAAAGTTGCGGGGCTCACCACAAGGAAAAGGGACGGATGTAGATCAGTCCATCCGAGAGTTCTGGCCCTCCCTGTATATTTTAATGATGGCAAAATAACTCTTTCTCAGTTCTTTGAAACAACCTACGTATTCCTTCTATTAATCATATTTTCTCTATAAAATTACTGTTTTGCATATATTTACATGGGTAGATGAGTGCTTTTGATGTTATCTTCTGCTTTCTTCCCTTACATTTGTTTCAAATGCAACTGTATTTTGTCAAAGTACCCTAATCTCTTCCCCATGGACATAACATTCAAAGCAGATACACTTAGATTGGCATCTATGATGTCTACGGATACAAACCTTACAACAGTAATGTAGTGTATGAAGTAACATAAGGATCTAATGAATACGTTTGCAAATCGGGTAAATAAACGTTTATGTTTGTTTCATCAAGATTTGATTTAACATGAGGGTTTACGGAGAAGAGATTTCCAGATAAGGGGATAAACATTCTTGAGAATGAATTGGTTTATAATCTCCAGCCAAAACTTAGAAATCAGGGTCCTAGGTTATTTATACACAGAGATAAAAGAGAAATCAGGGTTATAGGTTCTTTATTTCAAAGAGAAATTTTTCTGAGATGAATTTGTCATGACGATGAATTGTTTGGCAGTGAATTGTTGGCAGTAAATTTTCCTGCGGTTAATTGTTGACAGTGAATTTGTTTGGCAGTGAATTGTTGGTAGTAAATTTTCCGGCGATGAATTGTTGACAGTGAATTTTCCTAGAGCCGTTTATGATAAGTAGAATAATAAATATTTTATAATTTTATGTATTTGTTAAAGTTAATTGTGGATTATCACTTTTCATGCATTATTGAATATTTTTTTGTTTTGTGGACACAAAGACATCACAAGAAACATATGTTTAGAATTGATAAAATAATTTATTTGACTATTTGTAGAATGTCCAAATTTATTTTAAACATCATTCATTTTAAAATAAATTATAACCAATAAAATTAAAATATTTATTTAAAACATTTTGATAAAGATTAAATGTAAAATTATTATTAAGTCAAATATGATATTTAAATAAAACATAATATTAAATTTAGTTTTGGAGTATCACTTTCCCAATAATCAAATTTATTATATCGACATATCCCTTATAATCCCTCAAGTAATGTTAGATGTGTTTGGAAATTGGTATTATTCATATGAACAGTTAACATGATACGAACCGCTGTTATTTGGCATCTTTGTGAAAGTAAACCATCATCTTTACAGGTGTATGATATTAATGACATTCTAGCATTTGTAAGTTTGTGAAAGTCACTATTTGAGGTAGCCTAATGCCTTCCTTAGGAAAGTTATAAAGGCTTCTAATTAAAAAAAATATTTTTTTTGAAATTATTTCTACATCCAAAATAGTGCAATGTTCTAATCCATGTAGCTAAAAGGATTTGTATAATTTTGGACACTAACATAAACACGATAATCCAAGATTACAAAAAGTTCTTGCCCATCACCCGCCTTCGAATCCACATAAAGACATGCGCAAGATGAAACTTATATTACAATGTTACAACCAAAGTTAAAAAACCTATAACAATGTCATAAGTTTAGGGTTCTTCACTGTTATTATTTTCAAACATGTGACTCTCGGCGTGTGCATTTTAACCACCCATCCTTTTTTGTGAATATGTGTATTTTTATCTTTTATTAGTATAGATATAGATGCATATTAATCAAAAAAATCTAATGTTTCAATTAAGACTAAGATGCCTACATTGTTATCTAGTAATGTATGTCTAATTTTAATTGTACTTTATTTGTGTCAATGTGCCATGGCCTTTTTTTCATTGTTGGTAGGTTTTAGGTAATTTTTCTTTTATATTGTGTTTGTCATATCGACTATGGCTATTATGGTGTATGTCTAATTTTAATTATACTTTATTTGCTTGAATGTGTCATTTTTCTCCATTGTTGGCAATGTTATTTTTGTATTGTGTCCTTCATATCAATTATGGTTATTATGTTGTATGGGGAATCACTTAATAATCATTTGAGTAAGTTTTAGTGATTGGAACTATTTTATTATTGAAATTATCATTAGTGAATGCATATCTTTATTTAGTGTAGTGTGATAAATAATCACAAAATTGAAAATAAATGTAAATGTTTTATTCCTATTTGAATGTAATGTATAATATAAAAGCTACAAATATTTAATTAAAAAATTTATATCTTTTTTGGAAGGGTGGTTATGAAATTATATCTTAATAGGTGAGTTCTACTTTATTTGAATAAAAGACAATGCACAATTTTTTTAAGTTTGATAGTGCTAAACTAAAAAATATTTTCTTTATAAATAATGCATTGGTAGAAGCTCCTCTTTGATGTATTATCAAATTTTGGATTTTAAATAATTTTCCATAGAATAACTTGTTGATTACCTCTAGTTTTATTTCTAATATCATGTATATAATGCATGATGTGGGGTTGATGGAAATTCTAGAGAAATATCTAAGTTTCAAGTCCATTATTTTGAATAAAAAGTTATTTGTAATGGTCAAATGACTTTGAATAAGATATTAGATTGTTGGACATTGATGGCACTTTTACTCATGAGGTCTTGATCAATTTTGTTATTGTCATGTCTCCTCAAGACAACTCAAGTGGGTTTAGAAAGTGAATGATTCCATTATGGATAGATCATGGTTATAGTTGATGCTAGTTTCCTCTTGGTTGGGGTTCTGATTGCTCATGGAGCTCCTACGTTCAACTTATCCTTCATAATAATGGAGGTGGATCTAATTTCTACTTATATTATTAATGATAGCTATGTATTTCCCCCAAGACATGTAATATGGAATCTAGGGTCCTTTTCATTAGGGAAAACTTTAGTGGCGAATCTTCACCAATTGGCGAATTCTAGAAATTGGCCAAGTTGAAATTGGCAAATTTCTTGCACCCAACAGGGTGTCCAAATTTCTTGTATTTTATGAACTATAGGTCCAATGCATGTCCATTCGCCAATGAGTTTTTTATGAGGCATATTTAAGCAAAAAAATCACCATTGTCAAACTACGTGTTTCAATTGGACTGCATATATTTTCGCTTGGAATCTCGAAAGCATTTAGTAAAACACCTACATATTTTCCAATAATATTAAAACAACATTATATCAAGACCCATTTCTCCAATCAAAATTTACAAATAGTTACTTGTGAAGACCCATTTCGCCAATTAAAATTTATAAATAGTTGCTTATGCGGACCTATTTCGCCAATAAAATTAAAAAATAATTACATTTAAGGACACATTTCGCCATGAAAATTACAATGTACCGTTGTATAAGCACGTGCTATTCGCCAAATTTTTAATATACCATTTAAAAATCCTATGGAATTCACCAAATATGGAATCATAGATTGATATAAATATAATCAAAAGTGTCATTTATTCTTACACATTTTGTTCAGTTTTGAGGTTCTACTTCTCGATTCAGAAGTCAGTGAAATTCGAAAATGTAGACTTAAAGGTGATTGATCATTTCTTTATAGTGTTTTTAGTTATAATAATAAGTTTTCTTTATCTCTTTTCCATTCTCGCTTAATTCTTAAAGATGATATTGAGTAGGGAATGGGATCTATATTATTATTTTTTGTCCTTAAACAAGAATACATTTTTTCTAGTTTTTATTTGAAGTGAGAGATGAATATGTCAAGCGAATTAGAGATCAATATGTCAAGCAACTCGAGTAGCAAGGCTAAGGCTCCTGCCACTCCTTAGACTCCTGTCACTCCTTAGGGTGGTGAAGAGACTGGGAGACCATCAAAACACCAAAAAATTAGGCGTACCATACAGTCTTACTTTGGAATTGCCAAAGCTTCTGATCCATCAGGTCAAGATGGATATACATCATCAACTCTTCCACCAAATATTGGTAGCATTCACAATACCTCACTGCCACTAGAAGGTCAAGTTGATATTGTCATTTATTTAAATCAAAATGTATCAAATCAGGATGGAAATACTGTAGAAGATCTTCCAAGGGATACCCTGGGCCTGGTTAGCAAGAATGAGATAATTGACTTGAATGAGGATGATCATGTTGGTAGCAAGAAAATGAAAAATAAACCAAAAAGGGGGCGCAAGAGGGAAATGACAAGGAATTTTCAACTTGGTTGGTTGTCAAAGTACGCATTAATTGAACTAGTGGGGAAAGAAAATGATATTGAAAATGCAACATTGGCTAGATGTACGATTTGTACTTGTAAATGTGGAAGAGACAAGATGTTGCAGCTAAAGATTGACACTATAGAAAAGCATATCGGTAAAGTTTATGAAAAAAAAAATCATAGACAGAGAGGAACAATTAGTCCTACGATGGAAATCAAAGGAAGAATGTCTTCATGTTAGGTATGCTATGGATTATGAAGAGCATCACCAAAAAATGTTGAAGCTTGCTGCATGTAAATGTACAATTGAGGCTCAATTTGGAAAAGCAATGGAAGCAGCAAATCTATCAAAAACTGTTCAGATGAGTGTTGTTTTTCATATTTTGTCCAGAGGGCGTCCTATGATAGACTACCCAGAATATTATGGTTTATTATCTTATTTGAATGTTCCTCACTATCCCTACTCACATTGGTCAGAAACGTTGGATGGGAATGGGAGAACTGTCTTGCTGCAATGGAAAAGGAAGATTTAAAGGATAAAGTAAAAGAGTCAAATTTCATTGCATTATCTTTAGATGAAGTTATTGCAGTAGACAATACTTCTTGAGTCTGTATGCATTTATATACTGTACAACAACATGTTCACCAAGCTCATCTTCTTTGTATTCATAAAATGAAGTATAGTTCAAAATCGCAAAATATATTTGAACTAGTCAAGAAATCTTTGAATGAAATTGGAGGTATGGATGAGTTGACAATTACAAAAAAGTTGTGTGTAGGAGTTGATGGAGCTGCAGTGATGCAAGGTCAAAGGACCAGTGTTTGCACAAAGTTACAAACTACTTGTGCACCATACATGCTTGGCATTCACTACATGGCCCACATAATGAATTTAGGATTCAAAATTGTAAGCAAGTTTCCTACAGTATCAAAAGTCAAAATCTAGTCTACAAGATTCATGCATACTTCTGCCAAAGTCCTAAACGTTTCATAGAATTTAAAAATTTTCCTGAGGGAATAACACTAGGAAACAAGCTTCTCAAGGATGTCGATACCAGATGGATCTCCCTGCATAGACTAGCGCAATGAGTTCTTTCAAAATATCAATCCTTGATTGGAGTGATGTACGAAAATTGGAGCACAGTAGACAAAGCTCTTGACCTCTTACATAGGTTCAGCGATATAGAGACACTCTTGACTTTAACTAGTCTTCTCCCCATGTTGGATGTGATGAATGAGCTTGTGAAGAAAGCCCAAGAAAAAACTATGTATATTAATGAATATTCCAATCTACGTAAAAATACATGCTTGGCCCTTGATCATCTATATCTAGATCTAATACAAGATGGCGCAAATTATTTCATGTGGTGGAAAATTACTGATTTAAATGATCCTGATAATTATCTACAATTTAATGCAAGCGGACACTTATGTATATATGTATGTGGATATGAGATACAAATACATACCAATGTAAGATAGTCATGCGCTCTAGTAGAGAAGTAGCTATTAATGAGGAAGATTTTGAAGGCATTGTTAAATCTATTGGTGATAATTTGAAGGAAATTGCAAAATCTCTTTCCTTAGAGATTCGTGAAAGATTCCCTCGACATGAAATACTTGAAGCCATGAGTATTGTGTATCCTCGATTTTTGGAAAACCGATGTAACCCAAAATATTTTCATGCTCAGGTAAAAATCTTGATCGAACAATTTTTGAAAACTGTAACATACAATGAGTAGAAAATAGAAGGAATTTCAGATGAAGCTAAGCTTAGAAAACAATGTAGGAGTTTTGTAACAATTATGAAGGACCAGTATAAATCCATGGGCAATCACAAGGGCTTTGAACCAGGATCAATAAAAAAGGTTTGGACAAACTTAGGTCAAAGTGAAATATTGTGTGGTTCGATATCATAATATTTCAAACTTGTTGATTTATGTCAAACAATGATATTGGGGTTGGTGGAGGATGAGAGAGTTTTCAGTACATTGGGTTTTTTGAAATCAATGTTAAGAAACAAACTAGACGAGAATTTGTAAAATTGCTTGAGGATGAAAGGAACTACATATAATGTCAGAAATTTTCCTTTTGAAAGGGCACTCGCAATCTAGAGGTCCACACGTGAAAGAAGAGGGACCGAGTTGTGCAACACTCCAATTCCAAAGGCTGGTACTAGTGGAATTAGCAGTGGAAATGGGATTGGGAAAAATGACATTAACAAAAATGACACAATGAATGTTGAATTTGAGACACGAAGAAAATGAAGAGCAAACTCAGAATAAAATTCAAGATGACTCTTTTACTTTATCTGATGATGAACGTCAGTTTGAGGACCTCGAGTCCGTTTGGGAAATGGAAGAGAATTAGCATCTTTTAGGTATTTATTGTATTTTATATTTTACATTAGTCTGTACATAGGATTCAATGAGACATGTTAGATGACGGGGCCTTTGAAAGGTTAAGGCAAGATAAGTCCATAATGTCACATGGTCGCTGAAACTTGGAACCTTAGAACCAAAGTCTGAAGTTTCAAAGTTTTCCAAGCCTTTAACCCACCGACTAGAAAGATGACCAAGAAAGACTTACAACTCAACAAAGTGAACCATCAACCAAGTCGAGGAATCAAGAAGTTATGAAATTTTAGAGCTTTGTGACAAGGTTATAAAACTCTGAGGACTAGCGACTAAGGTTAGGAAAAGCACCAAAACCACCACTTTGAGTGATAGTAACCACAACATTGAAACTAACAAAAATCCATCATTCCAATTCCAATAATAGATAATCCACGACAAACTACTCAGCAAAAGAAAAATAAATCCACACACCATAACTCAAACTCAAAGGTTAGGTCTAAAAGACTTGCAACTCAGTTTGTCAACAAAGTGAACCAAGTCGGGGAATCGGGAAGTTACAAAAATTTAGAACTCCACTACAAGGTTATAAAACTCATAGGACTAGTGACTAAGGTTATTTTTCTCCCTTATTTTGAGTCTATCTATATCGTCTCTCCAGCTATAACATTTTACATGAATTAAATGAAATCTAATCAATGATCTTTCATTAATCTTCTTTGTCATTAATATTATGCATTGATGTATGTTTTAATTTTGGCTCTGGTTTAATGAACCAGTTAAAGTACCTTGATTAAAGCATGAATTCATATAAATGTTTAGTGGATATGCTAAGTATTCATGGAGATTGAGTATTGATGTGTGAATTGTAATGCAATTTCACTAAGATTATGGATGCCTGAAATTAAAACCACCGTATAGTTCATATTTTAATTGTGTTAAAAGTAAAACTTGAGCATGTACTCAGCGATTCATCACTCAACTCAATGCTTATTATATTAATAACATATTAACAATAGTATTAGTAGCATATACAAGAATGAACATCAACAATCGTTTAAAGTGTATCTAGAAGTTGAAACCACTACCAGAATTTTTCCTCAAATGACACAATAAATAATATAGATAATTGAACATCAACACATTATTGAAGTCTGAATTTGACCTTTTAAATTGATTATCAGATGAAGGAATACATAGAGGCATTGGAAATGCAAAATCTGGCTCAAAGACAACTCTGCACAAAGCTGAGTTGGAACTTGGAAACTCATATTATCATAAATTAAATCATTGCATCAGCTTTTCTAGCAACTTCCACTCTTCAGGTGTTGTAATTGTCATCATTTTTCTAACTGATGTTGTTTGACATGAAGATTTGTTAACAATTCATGATTCAAATTGGAACCTTGTCTTGGATTCTTCAATCAATTTTGCATTCAGGGTTAGCAATGGTTTGATGGAATCCAAATAGGTCACCACATCTGGGTTATGAGGAAACTGGTCCAAATCAATCTTCCTTGCATCCTCCATCTTCTTTCTGAAATCATTCTTTCCAACGAATCACTCATTTGTGTCAAAATCCTCTGGCAAACCAAGCTCTGTGAAGTTCCTTACCTTTTCATCCACCATCTTCATCTTGTCTATAGCCAAATGCAAATATTCCTTTGTTTCACACATTCTCAAACACTTTTCAATGACACATGACAACGCCATTGATGTAGCAAGCTGATTAGTAATCCCTTTTGATTTCAAAACATTGTCATTGGCTTTGTACACTATTTGTTGAATTTGGATTTGCTAAATTCTCTAATGCCAACACATTTTGTTTTCCATTAAATATTTGTTGAGCTTCTTATGATGTTGTCTGATAGCATCAATCAATTGAAACATGTCACACAAATGATCAATCCCCTGCATTATTTCATCCCAGATCTTTTGTTTCATATGCCTCATAGTTTCTCTACAAAATGTAGATAACTTATTTTGACAAGACTTAATTTCATTTTTTGCTTCCATCAGCTCTGCCTCCAATCTTTCATTTCTTTTTCTCTCCTTCTCCAATTTTTGTTCCCACTGTGCATTTCCATTTGCAATGCTTAGTCTTAATTTTTCTGAAGTGGACTTTTCCTCATCATGTTTCTTGTTTCTCTCATCTAGCCTTTGCTTCAGTTCATTCACTACAGTCTCAATCTCATTCTACTTATCCTCTTTGCTTGTTAATGTAGAGGCATCTTTTTTATTCTTTTTTCTAATTCATTGCTCTTGTTATTTGTTGCTTTCCTCTTTGCTTTCTCATTTTCTAGGTCTACTTGTAACTTTTCAATTTGAGTTTGCAACCTTTTTTCTCTCTATATTGCTTTAGCAATGATGTGTACACCAATTCATTGTTCTTTGATACATTAATTTTGTTAGAATTTTTTAGTCTAGAAAAATCCAATTGAAAATTGTTCACCTACAATTCAGATGGAGCCATTTGATTTGTTGGTTTATTTTCAATTGTGGGAACAAAAATTGTGTACTCCATGATTTCTTTACTTGTGTCAAATGTGGGTAATACCATGGTTGTTGCAAGCTCTGAAGTTAGAGTAGACACTCTCCATCAATTGATTCTTTTCTTTTTTATTCAATTTTGATTTCTTTTTAAACTCTTCAATGTAATCAAAAGAGCAGGGATCACGAGGAACAATGGAATATTTGAATGGTGAAGGAATAAGAGTCCTTGTACATTGATACATTTTAGCAGACCATTTTTTGATGATAAGCTCATCAAAACTTTGGCGGTACATTTTGTCGCTATTTTTGCGTCAAAATTTTGACGACATTTGAAATGTCAAAATTCTAGGCTGGCATCCGATGTCAGGTCAGAATTTTGACATTTCAAATGTTGTCAAAATTCTGACGCAAAAATAGCGACAAACAGCCGTCGAAATTCTGACGAGCTGTCATCGAAAAATGGTTCAAATGTATCAGTGGTAGTTGTTAATGATGTCACAACTAGACTAACTGGCATTGGGGGAGTGCCTGGAAATAACTCCTTTGTGGTGGATCCATTGGTAGTGTGACTTGGAGTTGGACCTATCAAAATCCTTTGCCTCTTTTGTATGCC
>VDFB02230956.1:0-22532 GCA_007258455.2 Sequoia sempervirens | reverse complement strand
GTTTATTCATTTTAATAAATCAAAATTCAAGTCAAAAGGGGTCAAAACATTCTAATCATCATTAGGCTAATCTAATCACGATTAAATTAACCTAACCACCCACTTGAACAAATAAATCAATTTATTGATTTATTAAAATCCTTATTTTCTTTCAACATGGCATCTTTGAGGAATATTCCCCACTCAACATTTTCAGAATTTTAAATTATGACATGTCCCCCACTCAGAATTTTAAATTCTAGCATATCCCCCACTCAACAATTTTAAAATTTTGGCACATTGGCCAAAATGTGTTCACTCCTCAACCACTCACAAGTTGACAAGTGGCCTCATCTCATTGGCCATCTTCTCATCAAAATATTCTATAAATTGAGGGCCTCATTCTTCATCTATCATCTACATTTTCATGCAAAGTTACTCTCTTGGTTTGAGAAGTAATTTTTCCCATCTTAGTCCATCACCATTGCATTTCATCACTTGAGCTTCAACAAGGATCAGGAAAAGGTCATTTTGCTCATTTGACACCAATCCAATATGGGATAGAGTGATTTTTCTTGCTTTTATGAAATGTCTTTTGATCTTTTTGTTATTTGTGGAATTTCATGAGGCATAGATATGTTTTGATAAAAGGGGATAAGCGGGTTTCTGAGGGACCCAAAACCACAAAGTAACATTACAAGCAAAGACGAGCAGTCCAGAAAGACAAAAGGCTACCATGAAAAAAAACCCGGCTAAAATGACTGACCACAAAAGCGCCAAAAAATCCATTAGACGGCCAGAGCAAGCCAGACAAAGCGGGTGACCAGCTAATCCATAGACCCGAGCTCGTCAGTAACCTCTTCGAGGTCACCATATCTGGACCCCCCTCCATGAAAATCTAAGTCATTTTTGGGGTAGTCAGGGCTTTTCTATTCATACTTTATCTGGTTCGCTTAGAGATCTTCGCTTCCTCATCCTAGTATTTCTCCTTATCAAGGTAGACAATCAGTGTTCTTTTCTGGGTTTTCTCCAATCTTTCGGTCATGGCTTTGATGATTAAAGAGTTATGTTTGGCAATTCTGTAGTTCTGATCAGCAATTTTTTTCATGGTTCCTTTAATTTTATCAAGATCATTTTCAACAGTGTTGTCCTTTTGTATGTTATCCTTCACAAAGGTATTCTTCTCCACTTCGAGTTGAATTAGCCCCGCAACTTTGGCTTCAATTTCCCCCAACTTACTATGAAGAGACAGATTTTTGGTCTTCAACTCACTGATTTCATAAAATAACCATTTGGCAGAATTAAATTGGTCCACAGAACATCTCTTGGCAGTTCCAACGAAGTCGAAAGGGGGGTCACAATCAAAATTGACCCAAAAATTAACCGACTCCGCACCTCTGGGAGGGCTACAGTTCTCCTGTTGAATATTCTGAGGGAAATGGGGATCCTCAAGACTGTCCTCGGCCGCTTTAGCAGAAACAACAGGAGAGTCATTAGGGTAGGAGACTAACTTGTTAATCGGAGAACTAGAGCCCACCACTTTAGCATTAGGGTTTGAGCGGCTAGGGGCAGGAACAGAGCAGGCACTAGAAGGCTGGGGGGATCGGCCAGAGGCAGAAGGGGAGGGTAGGGGAAGAGAGGAAAGCTTGACACGGCCGGAAGAAACTTTAGTCTCAGATATACTAGGCTCTGTATCGTCCTCATCAAGCTCCAAAGGGGCTATAGGGTTTGAAAGGGCAGGCATATTCTGAAAGTGCTCATAGATGAGTCTTAAAAGACTCGTGTGAAGAATCGGGTATCTTTTAGGGCTCCTACTGTGGTCAGAAAAGCTATTTCTCAAGGAACAAAGCAAGAAGAAAGGGATGGAAACACGCACCTTATGCCAGAAGTGATTGAGCAGCACGAAGTGATATCCATAAACCCTAGTGAAGCAGCCGTCGAGAGTGATGTACTCCATGATAACTCTTAGCACTTTTCTCCATAAAGTTTTTATGGTGTCCGCTTCATAGTAACTATTCGTCATCTTGACAAGTTTTTGCTTCTCCGTTTCGGTCTTAGGGAACCTCGTCACAGCTTCGTCAGAGAATTTCCTATCTCTAAAAAATTTATGCTCTTCAATTGGGATGCCAGTCACCTCCGCTATCAAAGCTTCATCAATCTGAACTTTCCTCCCAAAGAGGAGAACCTCCCCATTATTCCAATTTTTCTCAAAGAAATCAGTAATCTCCTCCTAAGGGCCATGGAGTTTCTCGATGAATGGAAGTAAGCCACCCCTTCTTATTTTGCTCCACACTTTAGTGTTCTTGGTGTGTGACTCGAAACTGGTAGGTTCAACCCTCTTCCGTTCCCCACCCATTTTTGAGATCTTGGTGTGAATACTGTTGCGACCTGAGAACCTGTTCTAGATAGTTCCTTTGCTTTGCAAGACCCACAAAGCGTGCTAAGGTAAATAATTTTTCTGCTGGATCCTCGCGGTCCCATAATGTCTACTCATTTTGTTAGTCATGACTTGTACCTTCCTCATTATTACAAGAAGCCGCCACTTTTCCATTCACCGCATCGAGCACCATTAAAGCTTGAACATCAGAATGGAGGTCAATTCTTTTGTGCCACGTGAGGATTTTATCACTCTTAACTCCCTCATTGGCAAAAAAATCCGCTATAGCATTCGCCTCACAGTAAGTATGACTAATTTTTATTCTGTCGAGCTTACTATGTAAAACCTTAGCATCTTCAATCTAGTTTTTAATCGACCATGTGGGCTGGGACCTACCACAAAGGCTATCTATTATATTTTTTGAATCGCCTTCAAGCCATAAATTTTTACATTTAATTTCCACTGCAAGGTTGATTATGTAATAAGCACCTGCCGCTTCCGCCACGTGATTAGTTTGGACCCCCAAAGGGGTGGCAACAGCTCCCATAAAGTTACCTGCCAAGTCGCTTAGGACCCCACCACACCCAGCCTTCCCTAGATTTCCTTTGGCTATGCCATCGAAGTTGGCTTTGGCCCAGCCATCCATAGGAAAACTCCAGCAAACTCCCTCCCTAGACTTTTTGGTTGTATTAGGAACATTGGAAATATCCCATTTGATTCTCCATTCCCTAGCAATCAGGTTGTCATAAGGAGAGCAAACCACAGTCTCAACCTTGTCCTCCTAAAGGGAACAATAGAGAATTTTTCTTTAATCATCCTAAGAATTCTTTCAAATAAAATTTCCTCTAACAACTCCTTATCCCTGAAGATCCTATTGTTTCTCTCTTTCCAAATTCCCCAAGTCACATGGGGGAACGAGAAAGCCCAAAGTTTTTTTATAAAGGGGTTGAGAGAGGGGGCTTTCCATTGAACAAAAAAAATTTCAACCGACTCTGGGGGGATCTAAGAAAAATGCCAGCATTTTAGAAGCTTGTCCCAAACCATAGAGGAGAAAGGACAGTGGATGAAGAGGTGGTTTACTGATTCAGCATTGCTTTTACAGAGGTAGCATCTATTGGGGAGCATAACACCTCTTTTGCTAAGATTATCCATAGTTAGCACTTTATTTTGCAGCACAGCCTAAGAAAAGATGTTAACCTTAGGTAAGAGATGCTTAGTCCAAGCATGCAACCACAGAGGGGGAGGATTAAGAGCATGTGAAAGCCAGGCAAAAGCGAACTAGATAGATAAGCACCCAGAAGGCTCATACTTCCAGATAAGACTATCTTCCTAATTCAGGCACAATCTGATAACATTCAAAGAGTAAACAGAGACCAAAACAGGGTTTATCAAGGGGAGATTGATCCACTTACCATCCCACCAGTAATCTTTAACAAAGAGGCCAAAAGTATCTTTGCAAAACTCATCCCATCTATTGATATTCCCATCTTGAGACAGAGGTTCATTGCGCATCCAATAGTCATCCCAAAATCTGATTTGCTTACCATTGCGAACCTGCCATTTCAAACCTAATTTCACAACCTTTATCCCATCAATCATATAGTTCCACCAACTTGATCCTTTTGGGAGAATAGGATTCTCAATAAGATCTTTGAGGGAATTGTTATTCTGCAAATACTTACTTTTAATTATTTCACTCCATTCCCCAGAGGAGAAGAATAGTCTCTATATCTGTTTAGCTAGGAGTGACTTGTTCAACAGTCTAATTTTTCTTAGTCCAAGGCCTCCATCCTTTTTAGATCTACAAACCAAGTCCCATCCAACAAGAGGCATTCTTTTTCTTTATTTGACTTCCAACCAAAGGAATCTCTTTTGAATCTTTTCAATGGTTTCAACGTATTTGGATGGGATTTTAAAAATACTGAGAGCATAGATAGGAAGATTCTGCAGGGAGACTTTAAGAAGCTAGAGTTTTCCGGCTTGGCTTAGGCAAGCTCCTTTCTAGCCAGAAAGTTTTTACCCAAACCTATCAACCAGAGAGATCCAGAAAGAATCCAGAGGTTTTAAGCATAGAGGTAATCCTAGATAAGTAGCAGGAAGGGACTCTATCTTGCAACCAAGAATTCCAACTATCTTCCTTTGTCTGTGCAAAGGTGTGTTAAAGAAATACAATGAGCTTTTTTGCTTATTTATCACCTGACCAGAAGCTCCTCCATAGGTATCCAAAAGTTTCTTCATCTCTTTAGCTTATGAGATAGTAGATCTACCCATCAGCAAAGTGTCATCCATGAACTGTTGATGAGAGCATATCAAATTGCTTGAAGATGGTTTGAGCCCCATAATAGATCTTTGAGCAACCAATTTACTCATATTCCTACCAAAACTCTCAGCCATAATCATGAAGAGGATAGGAGAAATGGGATCTCCCTGTCTTAACCCTCTAGAACTACGGAAAAAGGTGGAAGGGGACCCATTAATCAGAACCACCACTGAAGCAGAAGTGATGAGTTGTTCAATCAGCTGCAAAACCCTTTCATTGAACCCAAAAGATTTTAAGATCTTAAACAGAAAGTTCTAGTCCACCCTGTCATAAGCCTTTGAGATGTCAAGCTTTAGAAGAAATCCTTCTGTTTTAGAGACCAAGAGGGAGTGAATATTCTCATGAGCATGGACAATGGAGTCAAGAATTTGTCTTCCAGGCACAAAACCATTCTATTGAGGAGCAATAATAGTGGGTAGAATGAGAAGCAGCCTAGAGGTAAGAACCTTCGAAATAATTTTATAGGAGTTACAGAGGCTGATAGGTTTGAAACCTTCAAAATCCTGCACTCTAGGTTTTTTGGGGATAAGAACCAAGAAAGTGGCATTTAACTCCTTCAAAAGGTTTCTAGAATAGAAGAACTCTTTCACCGCTTACTCAACATCCTCCCCAACAATGTCCCAGAACCAATGGAAAAAAAGTAAAGGGAAGCCATCAAGACCAGGCGCTTTGCTTCCTTCAAAAGAGAAAACAACTTTTTTAATTTCCTTGCTAGTGGGTATAGCAGTCAGCATTTCATTGTCTCTAGAGTTAACAATCCTGGGGATAGCCTCTAGTAATTGATTTTGATCTTCCAAGTTAATTCCCTCTTTCTCAAATAGAAGGTTCTTAAAGAATAGGACAGCCTCTCTTCTGATGTCCTCTTCCTCCTCATAATTTCTGCCATTAACCACAATCGCAGAGATTTTATTAGCTCTGTGTTTAGAAGCTGAAAGATGAAAGTATCTGGTTTTTGTCTCCAGCCTTTAACCAAAGAGCTCTGGACCTCTGTCTCCAAAATTCCTCTTCTCTAGCAATTATCTCATGAAGTTTTGTGAGAATCTCATTTTCCTTCTCCTTAGTTTCATTCAGGTAGCCTTCCTTCTGAATTTTGTTTTGGATTTCAAAAAGCCTAAACTGAAGATCAGATTTGATTTGAAAGATATTGCCAAAGACTCTTTTTTCCACTTTCTGAGATTCATTTTAACTTCTCTTAATTTTTTGGCTATTCTAAATAAGGCAGTGCCCTTTATATTAATATTCCACCATTTCCTTATTTCCTCTCAGAGGAGAGGATGGGAAAGCCACATCTTCTCAAAATGAAAAGGAGTATTCCTCTTAATCTTTAAGGGGTCAGCAACAAAACTAATAGGAAAATGGTCAGATCCAATCCTAGGGAGGGCTTTCAAAGAACAACAATAATTTAAGAGCCAGACATCAGAAACAAGGGTTCTATCAAGTCTCACCTAGATCAGATTAGACATAACTCTTCGATTCGACCACGTGTAAGAGCTCCCTTGCAAATCTAGGTCAATCAAGGCCTGATTGTTGATGAATTCCAAAAGATCCTCTTTGCTTTCTTCATTGATCTGAGAACCGCCAAACTTCTCACCCTGAAGGAGAGGGGAATTGAAATCTCCCATGACAACCTAGGGGTCATTTTGAAAGATATTCCAAAAAGTAGCCAACTCTTTCCAAAAGGCCTTCCAAGCTTTTTTGCAGTTAGGAGCATAAATATTAGACAAGATCTAGCTGAAGTTGTCCCTTATGTGAGTAAATCTAGTGGCAACATGATTAGGATGAGAAAAAAGTGGATCACCTCTTATGATCTTACAGTTCCAAAAAGTCGCCACCCCACTAGAGGCACCAACAGAATCACTTCTCTGAATGGAACAGTGCTAGAAAAAATAAATATTTTCCACCTTTTCACTTAACATTTTAGTTTACTGAATGAGGAGGATATCAGGCTTTTGGTCCCTTGCAAAATTGTGTAAAATATCCTGCTTGTGGGGGTTATTTAGTCCCCTTATATTCCAGGACAATAACTTCATGATGATTTAGGAGGGAGGAGGATCTTAGGGATGGTTTTTTGGAAACCATCTACAATATCTTGAAAGCTAATGTGCTCTCTTATCCAAATTTTAGGTCTTCTTCCTCTGGCCAAAGAAATTGCCCCACAGTCTGCTTTTGCTCTCGATCTTGTTGAGATCCCACAAGGGGTGATTTTGATTTTCTCTTTTTTCTTCTTTTTCTTAGATAACACCTCTTCTCTATCTGTGTCCTCTTGACTATCTAATTCTTTACTGGATTCCCATTCTTTTTCAGAGAAGAATTTCTGTTCCCAGGGGAGAGTATCCATGAGCCCATTTACACAAGGCGAGGAGCTATTTCTTTCAAGAGAGCTTACCTGGCTGGGGTCCGAATAAGTGTCTTTAACAACTTCAATAGGAGCCACATCCGAGCTGGATTCAACTACTGGGTTATTTGCCCGAATTGGGGACACGATCAAAGGAATGCCTACCTCCAGAGAAAGACCCTGAATTGGAATATCGTCCAACCCTGGTGTTATGGGGTCTCGACCAAAGGGGCTCATTATTGGGGCAAGAGAATCTTCCTCCTTGCTTAGGGCTAAATTCCCCACATCACATTCCACACTTTCCCCTTTGTCCTGAGAGTTAGAGTTAAACTCCGGTATCAAAACTTGGGGGATCTGGAAGGCGGAGCCTTCTTTACCAGCCTCACCTGAAATATTATCTAGAGAATCCTTCACCTTTCCCAGGGCTAAGTTCCCACCATCACTTTCCACCCTTTCCTCTTTGTCCTGAGAATCAGATTTAAACTCCGTAACCAAACCTTGGGGGATCTGGAAGGTAGAGCCTTCATTTATAGCATCACCCGAAGTATTATTAGGAGAATCTGCTTGCTTTCTCACTGATGCCGTTGCTAATTTTTCCCCCTGCTTCTTTTTCCATACCACTTTTGAGGCCCTTTTAGGGTCTTCCATTTCTTTTACTACCTTAAGGGGGCATTGCTTAGCCCAATGGCCAGATTTTCTACAGTTGAAGTAGGAAAAATGGATGGTCTCAAACTCAATAGCTTGTGACCAAGAGCCAAGTTTCGAATGGATCTCCACAGAGGAGGGGAGATCCGCTTCCTGAGAGACACCCACACATATTCTGGCAAACACCAGTCTTTTTCTTGCTACTGTCATTGGATCAATCGATAGTAGCTCCCCAAAGGAGCTAGCTATCCCCATAAAAACATCCTCGTTCTAGTATTCTAAAGGAAGACCATGAAGCCTGGCCCATACTGGAACAGTCTCAAAGATGGAGTCCGTTAGATCTAAATTTGAAGACCATTTCTTAAGTGCAAGAGTTGATTTCCCAATAACCCATGGTCCTCCACTTCTAACTTCCTTAATTTCTTCTCTGTTCGAGAACTCAAAAGCAAAGAAGCCTTTTGGGAGAGCCGCAACAAAGACACTACCATTTGTTCTCCATTTCTTTCGAACAAAATCCCTGACAATCTCTATATTTGGCCTTTGGCCCATAAATTTTCCAACTAGGGAACTATCCATTAGAGCTATATTATGATCAATGATCTCGTCTGGAATAGAAATTGCAAATTTTCCAGCCGTAGGGCAAGAGATGTTGCACACAGGAGGAAAAGTTGACTTACCATTAGGTTTAACCCCAAACAGAGAGGCCCACTTCTTACGATGCCCTCCATTCGTGTCACTAGACCCCACCATGCCTTTGAGGTTATCTTTAGGGCAACCGCTGGCTGGCATCTTAGAGGAAGGGACCGGAATATCCTTCCTACCTGGGTCATCCACAAATTTTTTTGGGGAATCCTCTCATTCCGGATCCTCCACGCTTTTCTTCTTACTCGAGGCCGGTTCTCGTTGACCGCACCGGCCTTCAGTAGATCCATCACCATCACCCTGCTTAGTACCCAAATGATTTGAAAGACCCATTTTCCCGCCCAGACCTCTGCCCCTGTCTGCACTCCATTTGTTTATTTTTTAATTTGAGCATAGATATGTTATTTCATAGAAGTATTAGTAGATTGGCAGATGTAAACTAACCCCACTAATGAGTGTTTGAGTTTGGACACTATAGTTTGGCTTCACCAACGACGAATTATTCCATGAGGTAACCTGTCTTTGAGGCATTGCCTTTGACAATCTTCATGCTATTTGTAAGCTTCCATAGATTACCTGCAAGTTTGTAGCTTCCTTAGAAGTAGTTATGATAGTCTCTTTTTCCTTCCTTGAAATGCTTAAGGTTTTAGAGTTTCAAATTTGGTAGTATGGGAGCAATAGAGAAGAGTTTCGGAGTTTTGCACTTGGTAGCATGGTAGCATTAGTGAAGGTTATGATTTTCGAATAAGGGAGAATAGTAGTACTAGTGAAGGTTATGATTTTCAAATGAAAGAGGATAGTAGGATTAGTGAAGGGAATGAATATGAAAACTAATTCGATTTTTCCATCAATCAATAAAATCTTTAAAAAGCTTGGAAAACTCCTTTAATGATAAAAATAGTGCTTTGGAAAATTTTGAAATTAATTCCACAATACTTTTTGGCAAACATTTTTCCTTGAAACTTCTCTACGATGACAAAAACACCATTACAATAAAAAACTAGAAAAATAATTTCTTTTTGAGCAACTAGGGATTTTAATTTAATATTTCCTAAAATTTGACCAATAAAATCAAAACTTTAAATTCTCCTAAACTAAGAAGTGGGTCATTATGAAAACTGGTTGCATTTCTCATAATACCATCTAGAACATCCCCCTAAATAATATTTTTCAAAAAATTCATGGTTTTTAAAATTTAATTTTTTTTGCATTTTTCACCAATGCACAAGTTCATACATGAGTACAATTGGAAGTATACATAAAATACTTTTCAATATGGACCCTAACATTGGAACTAACATCATCAACCTATACTAACCAATTCGACTTGGCAATTATAGATTGAGTTTGACAATTTATGAAGATAGGATACAAATTAACCAACTAACAATAAGGCTTCAAAAATCATGACCTTTGAACATGCTTAAATGTTAGCCAATCCTAAAGACACTAAGGAGAAATATATTATCAATCAATCAAACAATGGATTATATATGAAAATTTTGAAATTGAGCAATTTGAAAATCAAGGGATAACATATCTTTACTATATATTTTTTTATTTTTTGGGCATGCATCATTGTAGTAGATCTTATCAATAATTATCTCAACAAAATTAAGGTTTGTGTAGACATATTTTAGACAACTCTTATTGAATGTTTCAACTAATTAAAGGAAAAAGGTATGTATAGTAGAAAAAAGGATAGTAAAAAGATAGCCACATAAATGTATAATATTTTTTGAATAAGAATTTATCATCTTTTATTTATTAAAAATATAATAATACACTACTCATAAAAAGTGGTGGGTGGGAGAAAGGAACATCTTTAGATTATTGGTAAGACTAAGTACAAATAAAAGATAGTTTTTTAAAAGAAAGACTAATCTTAAACATCAAAAAAATGAATTAAAGATGTTATTTGATTATAGTAGCACTAGTAGGAGGGGATTATGGTCATCAAGTTTACCCCATACATAGATGGGGTTAGAACCCTCATTAATAGGCTCATAGATGGTAAGAACATCATCATCCTCTTGCTCTTTATCAAAAGGTTGTTAAGAATGAATATGAGAAATATCCAACTCCATGGAAGATAACTTTTCAACCAAGACCAACATAACCATGAGAAGAGGAGGAAGGTGGCCAAGAGATTTGAAACCACATTTGAGTAGAATAATTCCTAGAACCTTGAAATTTAGATCCTTGTGAATAGAATCTACAATTTTGTCTACTAGATTAACCATGACCACAACTATGAGGTTGTAGCTAAAAAAATTAACTATGGAGAAAGCATTATCTTAGTGATCAATGAGCTCCTAAAGATATATAAACTATAATGCAATGTTATGAAATTTGGCCTAGATATACAAAAGAACACTAGAGGAAATCATAGTTTTACTATATAGAGAAAAGTGAACATCAACTAAACAATCTAAAAAGGAGGAACTATTTTTTTATCTCTCCAAAAACTAAATAGAATTTCCACCTTTAAAGCATGTTAAATCAAGAAAAAAATAAATGGAAGAGAAGGAAAGTTTCTTGATAAAACTATATGCAATTAGAAAGGGCTAAGCCAAAAATGACTTGAAGAAGTCATGTATCCATCTCCAAGCTTCTTGAACTCTAGTTCAAAACAAAAAAAATGATACATTATAGTCTCTAATTTTTCATAGAGAGCACGATGCAAGTTCAAGATTTCCTAGTGAGATAAATACTAGCTAAGTGGAAGACCTTAGTAAATGACGCGCTATAGGAAAGGAGGAAATTTAGGATAAACAATAGCTAAGAAAATATTCTAGAATTGTGGATGGTAAACGCTAGGAGAAGGCTAGAGGTACTAAAAATTGTTTTAGTAGTCCACCACTAATATGAGGCTAAGTAGCCCTTGTGGGGTATGGACTTGAAAATTGGTGTTTCAAAGTATTATTTCTAATCCCAAAATTTTAGAACCATATGGAGAGAGATGGAATCAATACTAATTTGAAAGTATCCTAATCTTAAATAGATGAACAAAATTTCATCTTGGTCTTAGATTGGGATAGAAAATTCTTTGTAACTTTTTCAAGGAGATATGAAGGACTTTTGATAGTAAATAATTTAGAAGAATGAATCCATGGTACTTTTCAAAGAAAGCAATATTAACTAGATAAAATTAGATACTACCAAACAAAATACTAGTTAATTAAGATTCCATTGTGGAATTCATTAATAGCCCAAAGAAACTTGGAATTTATAGTATCTCAAGGCTTCTATATGATCTTAATAAAACAAAATCATGCATCTAGATAGGATCCTTCATGGTGAGGAGAGTATAAATTCCAAGTCCTTTCTAAACTAGTTGCCTAGTAGAAACTCCAAATAAAATACAATATCGAATGAGAATTTTGAAGACATAATTCCCTTTTAGAGCTATTATGATCCATTGAGCACAAAATTTATTGCTTTGATAGCTAATGGAAAGAAGTCCTAAACCACCAACATCATGAGGGAGACAACATAATTCCCAAGAAACATGATGAAGTCTTTTATGAACTTGTTAAAGAGGCCCAAAGAGAGTCCTTGAGTAGCTTCCCAAATTTTAGATAAGAGGTTTAGAAGGGACCCAACAAGAGGAGTGGTTGGGAATTTTTAATTTTATTCTCATCTTCAAGACAAGTTAAAAAGTGTCATTATTAGAATTCTCTTTGACTCTATGGATAGACAAATTGTTCATGGTAGTAACTTTGATACATTTTTAGAAGAGCACATGGGCCAAAACATAGTCAAATCCTTCTAACTAGCTTTTGACGACATTATCTCTAAGGTTTTTATTCTTCATTATTTCCATTTGTATGCATCATTGGCATGGTATTTAGGAAAATCCAATATTTTTTATTTCTCTAGTAGCCTCTTAAATTGTGATTGAATTTGTCTATTGAGGCATCATTCTTTTTTAAACTGCATGAATTGGGTAGCCCCCCTATAAATTGTAGTTTTCCTAGTAAATTGTTTTCACGTGATTGGTGATGTTGACGCAACATGACCTCTGTTACCATGGGGATGGGGGGAGACTAGACCTCATGACGTCATGCCTACAACAAGATGCTTTAGCTAATAAAGCTAGGCCCTCCACCCCTTAAGGCGTAATTTTTTTATCCATTTATGTATTCCTCTATTGATTTGTAGAAAAGTGAAGTTATTGTACTGGTTAACTGAGAAGATTGGCACTTTTTTCTACATTTATATTGATCTCTCATGCCAAAATAAATCTCCCCATGACAGTAGGATATAATATGTAGATGAGGACTTTCTTATGAGATTCTTCCAACTCAATCCTATTATGCATAATAGATTAGATTTCTCATTTTCTTTTAGGTAGTTGCTTTAGAGGGCCCTGTTGCCAAAATGTGTTCCAAATAGGACACATCTAATAATGATTTAAAAAAAAAAACCATGGTTGATTCATGTCTTACTAATAAGAGGTATAACTTGGAAAGCCTTTAGAGGTATGTGTGTACTAGTTGGATAATTCAACACCATTTTTCATCATAAGGGAAATTTTTAAATTGTAATGGTATGAGGTGGAAGACAATGTGACACTACATGAGGATAATTTCTTACTTTCAGATTTCCTTTTAAAGAAGAATGTACATGAATATTTAAGCGACATTAAACTTTCTTGGAGAAATGTTGCATGTTAGCACCCCTCAGAAAAGAAAAATACACAATTAAAAAAAAAAGATTAAGAAATGATTGAGGAAGGTTCCTCATGGATTATAGGACTAGGAGGACACTTGCCACCAAAGTTTGATTGGTTGCTTTGTTATACAATTTTGTTTGTATTTAGCCTCCATATCTTTTACTTCTACTTATTTGGTTTGATTATTATGGTCTAGTAGTGGTAGATGGATATGTGCAATCCTTAAGTGATGCTTGTATTTCAAGTTGTAAAAGTTTAAAATTTCACTATTATATAATAAAATTAAAAAAATAAATTTCATAAATACATGATTAAGTATTTTAAATTATAAGACACTTGAATTCTTATAATTATTATTTTTAAAATATATCATAAACTAAATTTATTAACAAACTATTTCATATATATCATCCAATAATCTATTAATTTTAAAAAATTATTATTATTTTTTTTATTTTTTTTAATTGATGAATAAACATCCCAAATTAAACCATTATCATCTCAATATAATTTTTAATACATCAAAGCCATCTTTACACAGATATTTAAAATTAATCATTTCGCAAAAAGCAATCTTCTTATAATAATAAAATATGAAATAATAGAAACATGAAAAGTATCGAGGATAATTACATACAAAATGTGATGCAAGCAAGGCACCATTAAACATTGAAGGTGTAACCGAGGGTCACTGTTCTGGGACGGCTAATACCGTGATAGCATATACGGAATTTTTTATTGTTTATGATTTTGCAACCCAACACCTTATTACTAAGACTTTTTGTTTTTATCATTACGGTAGTACAATATTCAGGCAAATAGGAGAACGGTAAAACAATACATTCAAAGATGAAAATACAGGATCAAGCCCAAAAACAAACCTAAAGCAATATCAGGAGGAGGAGGCTACTTATCATCAGAATTGCCCCCAAAAATATCAGAAAACAGAATCATCAATTGACTCTCCACTAGCGAGAGCACCTGCTTCTTCAAGATTGTCTTCAAGATTATCATCTGAGAACTGCTAAATACGGACTGGATAGCACTAGACATTGAAATTACAGAATATAATGAAGTTTAAAAAACAAGCTGAAGACTCCAGCTCTCGGGACATACTTTTGCTTCATCTTGTTGGCAAATGAGCCTTCATAATCTCTTATTACGGATGCAAGGAAACAAAAACTTCAAAATCTTATCAACCCACTTAAAGTATTTATATCTCCATCCCTTTCTGACTGCAAGCAATAACATTACACAGCAATAACCTGCTACATGTGACAATCCAACTCCGATCTCAAACCATATTGTTTGCTTTCTATCATCTTCATTTCTATCTTCCATATTATTTGGAGGAGGAGGAACAAATTCTGGCCAAAAACATTTCTTTGGAAGTGGACATCCCTCCAAATATGGATTTCCAGAATATGATGTGTTGTTAAATGTGTTCATCTGTCCTCCTAGTGGAATCCTGCCTGAGAGGTTGTTGTTGGACAAATTTAGACTTTCCAATGAAGTCGCCTTTTGAATTTCTGCAGGAATATTTCCGGAGAGCCTGTTTGTAGAAAGATCCAGCGACTCTAGTTGCCTCATGTCCCCCAAACTGGGTGGAATAATTCCACTCAGATTGTTCATTGATAGATTGAGATACCTCAACCCCTCCAACTTTCCTATATCCAACGGAATTTCTCCATTTAATTGATTATTGGAGAGATCTATGGCTGTGAGTGTGGAAAGAATATATGAGTAGTGCTGTTTAAGCCTTTCACAGTGATGTCCAATTCTTCTTGAGAGGAAACTTGATATACAATTGTCTCAATAGGGCCAATCTCAGGATATGACTTAATGCCGTTGTCTTTTGTAATAACATGAAAAGGGTTCAACTCAGCAGATAACTTATGGCCGTCTTCTCTTTCTACACTCATTGCTTTTAGAGATGCAATACTGGGTGGAATAAAACCTGATATATTGTTAGACGAAAGGTCTAAGATCTGGAGCTGCTTCAGTTGGACAATTTCTGAAGGAATGCTGCCTCTGAAACCATTACCATTCATCATCAACACTTGAAGGGCTGATAGATTTCCAACTGACCATGGAATATCCCCGGCAAATTTGTTGTGCCCAATATCTAGGACTTGTAATCTCTTACAATTGGCGACTGACACAGGGAAGGCTCCACTCAACGTATTATTTCTCACAATTAAAGACGAGGAGCATAGCCCAGGGGGTATACTTCCATCCAACCTATTATCCCCCAAATTTAACACTTGAATTATCTTATAGTTGGCAAAGCATGGAGGAATGCCTCCATTCAATCTGTTGTTTGACAGATCTAACTTCTCCAGGTGAGTTAAATTGCACAAACTTAGAGGAATATTGCCAATTAGAGAATTGTCATTAACCATCAAGAGCTGTAGATCTGGAGGCCACGTGGTTGCTAAGTGTCCAGTGAATGCATTCCTAGATACATCAAATACTGTCAACCAACGAATTGATCTACTTGGTATAATAAGGCTGCCATTCAAATGATTTCCTGAGATGTTGAACAGATACAACTGAGGATTGTTCTCCCATAACCATGAGGGGATTTCTCCAACAAGGTTGTCATCAGCCAATGCCAACCTCTGTAATGAATACTGAGTGACAAGCCACTGGGGAACTCGACCACCAATACTACATGAGACCAGATCTAAGCCTGCTAACTGGAACTGGGGAAGCCAACTTGTGCTAATATTCAGAGAACAATACGATACGAACAAAAATTTCAATTTTGCAAGGTTATGAAACAGAGTATCTGAAATGGTAATGTGGGAGAGCCAGAGAACCTTTATAGAGGACGGCAATGCCAACTGCGAAGAAGTAATGTTCTCCGGTAATGAAAAATCACGAGCAAAGAGCAAATCAAGGGAGGAAAGCCCAGTGAGTTGAAGATTCCCATTGAACCTGTTACCGGAAATACTCAAGAACTTGAGCAAGGAGAGTTTGTTCAAGGAAAGTGGGATTTGCCCAGTTAAATTATTGTAATGGACACTGAGCCTACGCAGATAAGTAAGATTCCCTAGACATGGTGGTAGGTTACCTCCGAGTTGATTAATGCTTACATCTAGATAGCTAAGATTTGTGAGCAGGCAAATGGCAGGAGGAACTTTCCCAGTCAATCTATTATTTTTTAACACCAAAAGCTGGAGAGAAGAAAGATTTCCCAAACAGGAAGAAATATTACCTGTTAATCAGATGTTTTTCAAGGTGAGGTATTTGAGAAAAGGAAGGTTGCACAAACTACTTGATATGACTCCAGTCTGCAAACCCTGCTCTATATGGTTGGTGTAAGCACTCAAATTGACCATCTCTGCATTGTTGGTGTAAGCAGTCAAATTAACCTGCTCTACATGGCCGGTGACATTATTGCAGGATATACCTTCCCATGTGGAGCAACAGTCACTTCCATTAACCCATGAACTGAGAATGCCATCAGAGGAATTCATGGCTGCTTTGAAGGAAAGAAGAGCTTGGGATTCCTGGGTAGGACAAAGGAATAGAGCAATACATGGGTTTGTGAAAAGGATAATAAAAACTGCACTGATAAAGGCAAAATTTACTGTAGCAGCGGCCATTGCTTGAATGGAACTGAAGAGGAGAAAAAGCAGACTTTGAGAGGCATATTTATAGGATATCATCCCCGGGAGTTTAAATTGGCGGCATAAACTTACTATAAAAAGGATTTAACAAAAATAGATTTACGTGGCTAGAAAATTATTCTAATCACTCTACTGTAAGCCATTGACTGCAGTAAATGGACGAGCAACCCCAGACCTTGGGTAGACTGAACAAGAATGCTATAGTACACTGTCTGTTGACAGAGAAATGAATTTGTGTAGATGTGAAATGTTAGTGTATTGATTATAATGTACTATCGAAATAAATTTTTATAGATTAAAATATCAATTAATAATAAATTATAAATTCATTTCAATAAAAATATAATATAAATAGCTGTCGCCGTTTATAGACATTGACAGAAAACAAAACTTTTAAATATGAATAATTAATATATTAATGATAATGTATTTTAGTGGATATGAGTTTGGTACAATTTAAAAAAGTTTAATTCAATTATTCACTTTGAAAAGAAATCTTTGTAAGTTTGTATGGAAACCATAAATTATATAAACCATATCAATTGGTAAATATTTAATTGAGGTAATTATAAAAGCCATTAATTATACATAAAGGCTTATAAAATAATAATCATGATTTTTTAAAATTTTAATTAGTTAGAAATTTAATACAAATACTAAGGTCGTCATATGGGGGCTTCATGATCAATTCAAGGAGCAAGGGGTCTCCTGAGAAAAAAAATACCATAAGATTAATTGGTATATTTTTCTCAATAATAGTAGTTCTTATTTTTTAGAGCTACAAATTTGAGTGGGTGAAATTAAGGTGGGGCTAGAAATTGGCCCACCAATTTTGAGGGAAAATAATCTGTATTTATTTATTTTTATCTCTATATTTATAATTCATTCCATTGACTTCCCTAAATTTTGAAACTTAAACTTTTAAATTGAATTACACTATTAAAATTGTGAGACCAATAACTTTATTCCTCAACAACATCCCCTATTTTTTTTTTAAACTCCCACTTTTATTAGTCTATTAGTTGAACTATGAAAAATAAATTCTTAATTAAAGATCATTCTATTAAGAAAGAATTTAAATTTAAAAAAAATAAAATTGAATAACTATATAAAAGATTTTAATAATAGCTAAATGATATAGATTTTTATTAGATTAAGAACAATTATTACACATGGCTCCCAAGAAGCTTTCAAAATTACAAAGTAAACAAATGGTTGTACATACAATACATAGCAAACAAAGATGCATTGTGTGCGATTCTTGGGTAAAATATACAACATGTTTGTTTAAGAAAGATTTAAAGTAGTAGTCATCTTTGCATGTAATAATAATTAGATATGCGTATAAATGCATATAATTTTAAGTAATATACAAAATGTCTATGGTAGACCACTTTGGTCTATACATTGCAATTGTTATTAGATAATAGTAAATGTGATTAATAGTAAATGTGTATCACTAATGCTTTGTAGTTGTTCATTTTCAAATTCTCATTTTGTTGTTGATTATAGAAGATGAACACATTCTAAGAAGACTATTTTTAGATGGCCTTCTAGAAGGTCTATTGTTAGGTTGTTAAATGTCATTAGATTGCCCAAATTCATATTTAATATGAATGGATTAAATTTGGTAATAAGTTTGCTTTGCATACAGCCAATCTATTCATAAGATAGAAGTTGTATTTAGATTTTTATTTATTTTTCAGGCAATAATTTTGTAAACATTATAAATAAGTGCTCTTGGCATTTGTGGATCGAAAATCTACTAATTCAATAGAAATTGATTATGTCTATTTTGTTGCCCAATTGTTGTTGAAATTTTATCTATGTTATTTGCTTATAGGAATTGAATATTGTTTAACATTTACTGAAAGTTGTCAAGTTAGTCATTGTAGCTTTGGATGCAATCACTATGTTTACCTTATAACATGTGTATGTTTTTGAGTTAAATTAAATTGTGATAACATGTGTATGTTTTTTAAGATAAATTAAATTTTGTTTATCGAATTTTCAAACACTATATTGCAAGTTTACTCGAAGTTGGAGGATCACCTAGATGCAGTGAGTGCTAAGCAACCCATTCATACCCATGAAAGATTAGTTTTTGTGAACCATTAATGATATATGGGTCAATAAGATTGCTTCAAAAGCTATGCAATTGAGTTTATGATAAAATGTCACATAATTTTACATACTCAAGAAAACATCACATTGTTGAAAGTGAATGAGATAAGGAGTTCTCTAATGAATGATTTATAGGGCAAAAAATTTGTTGAAAGTTTCATAAATAGGGTAGCCACCCCATTTTGTTTGATCTTGGGGGAAACTATATGGTTAAGCATGCTTGAGTTAGAGTAATATCAAGATGGGTAACCTACTCAAAATTCTTAACACTTCACCTTTTTGAATATTATCTAAATGCAATGAGTACCAAGTGAACCATTCATCTCATAAACAATAAGTTGTTGTGTGTACATGATTTAAATAACTGGTGGTGCAATTTTTTACATCAACGTTGGATCAAACTCATGATCCATCATCGTGGATGAAAAGCGTAGTTGAGAGAAAGGTGAAAAATAAGATAGCGACTTGGGGTAGAAATAATAGAGAGGAATGGGAAGAGGAGGCAATACAACCCTAAAAAAAAGAGAAAAGTCAAACAAAGAGTGGTAGGAGAGGAGAAAGTCCAATAAGTTGTTCTCAAATATTATTAATAAAATATGAGTCAATAAGATTGAATTAATAATTAGATTTTTAAAAAACTCCAAAATTATTTTAGAAATCATAATCATTATATTTCCATAATTATAAATAACAAAATAAATAAATATGTTATTTATAATTATTATAAAAAAATTCAATATAAACTTTAGTAATTTTGACCAACTTTAATTAAGTTTGAATAATGAACTATTAGAAGTCCTATCTAAGATGCCATTGTTGGAGAGTGAAAATTGTTCTAGCTTTTTTAAGATTTTCTACACCCTCCCACATGAATGAAAAATACTTGAAAGGTCGTCATTTATTGGTATATTACATCAATAGTTAGACACTATTGAAGAATAGTGTTTGTATATGATTGAGAAAAAAAATCAAATATTATTCAAAATGCTTGCATCATGGAAATATTACTATGCATGACTATTGTCCAATAGAATTGAAGTAAAATGATTTGTTTAATATTAAAAAAAATGAAATAAATATAAACTTTAGAAAATAAAGTCAACATAATTTAATACTTTGTTTTCATTGGTTGATTTGTGTCAAATTAATAGAACTTGTTGAATCCATACTCAAGCCCGGGCAGAACTAAAATGAGCAATATTCCTATATTTTTTTATAGCTTTTTGTACATTGATTGTCCATATCTTTATATGTTTTGGTTTCCTCCTATGTTCCAAATTATTTATTCACACCATGTTATCTCCTTACATTCTATAATATATATACATATATGTATGTATATAATATATATATATATATATATATTCTTGTAATTATCTCTCACAAATATATTTCATTACTTTTATCCTCGGTATTCCTTCTTATGGAGGTAGAAAATGAAAGAATGCAAGAAAAGTGTTCTCATTGAAATCAAATGCAACATACACAATACCATGCAAGGAAAAAAATATTAACAAACGAAGATGTGAAGACCATCAAATTCTTGTAGATGGAGCCTCTGCATCTACACTCTCTTCTCCTAATAGCATGCCCCACCTACAAACAACTACACCTCAAATGCAAAATATAGTTCAACCCAACCCATCTATCAAAATGCACCCTTTGCCACCTTTTTCACAAGAATTTTTCTCAATCGCTTAGAAATACCTCGCTCAAATCTAGATAGCCTATCAAGAATGCCCATTAATGTGATGGGTCTACATGGAAAGATATCCAAGAATCAAAACTAGATAGTCAAATGGAATCACTACTTGTTATAGATGTACATTTGAAAAAATGACCATCACTTCTAAAACTGGAACAACATAGACCCTGGTGAGGAACCTGTATGTTTAAAAATTATATCCCAAGTTGAAGAGATGTTAATGGCAAGGGTTATCCCAATCCTTCAAGTGACCTATGAAGGGATGGGGCAACTAAAATACAATGGTCACACTATTTGCTTTCCTCAAGATATATCTGCAATTACATCCTACTTGCCCAAGAATATTAATGATTTGGATATATTAATAGTTAACAGGAAAAAATTTGAGCAATAACCATATAGCTTCCACGTTAGTAGAGGATATGTCCATGAGGCACTTAAATATAAGATGTTGTCCAGTTTGCCAGAGTCTTCCATTGACATCTCAAACCTTATTTATGCAACAACTTCAAATCTTGATCCCACAAACACAAGCTTCGTGGAAAAAAGCAATACCCCCTTAGAAGACTTGTCGACAACAACTTCCTTTGTAGCAAATCTCTCGCGTGCAGATACAGAGGTCAAAGAAGTGCACTCTTTGCTACAACTACGTGTGGGACAACCAACACCAATCATTGAATGGCCACCCCTTTCTCCATATCCTATCAATGAATACATGATTGAAGGATTATTTGTGATGGAATTTCCCACTTTGTTTCCAAAGGAAAAGCTACATTCAGACAACAACGTATCAAATAAATTAAACTACATGAATATGCTCTCCATCTTCTAAGGTTCCATGATAATAGGTTTGGCCAACACCCACAATTTAGGTACTTCATACTAAATATTCTTATGCATCACCGTAGCCAAGCAACCTCCTTTGTATTTGTCAATAAACATCTAGATGGTTACCTACCCTCAACAATCTCTAACCTTTTCCAAAGATTGAAGGACATGCCAGATGACAAACTTGCATATTAGCTCATGCAATTTAGCTCGTCAATTCATGGTACTCATCCATTTTGGACCCAGCGTCGAGGGGAGCTTTCAAACATGGTCATTCAATGTGAGGAATCCAGCTGGCTCCAATTCAACCTTTGAACTAAAACTGTTTTTTTTTTTTGTGTTTGTTTTGATGAATTTTAAGCAACAAATATAGAAGTGCACCAAGCATAAAATGGAGATAAAACTGAAATACAAGCAAATTAAGAGCTACTGCATTACTACTGTGGATTTGGCAATTCATACAAAGAAATTGCATACAATAGACATACCCGAAAACCTCCAGATTATTTAAATAAGGTAGATCTGTACATGCCAGGCAAGATATGTTGAATTTGAGAAATGGCAACGCCTAGGCTCTGGATCTGCTTTCTCCCACTCAGAAACTGGAGAAATGCTACTGAGAAAGATAGGCATCCAAGATGGAATAAAGAGATGGCCCAAAAGGAAGGTGTTTTTGCTTTCTCCTTCACACACCTCTCCTAGATGAAACACGCCTCCCAATGCAAAGTATAGCCTCTGAAGAATGTTGAAGATTCTTTATTGAAAGCAGGAAAAAACTGATGAAGATGGTGTCCAAGATGTGAAATCCCTCTCCCTTATTATAAACTGAAATCTACTGAACATAATAACTCTGATGTAAGCACAGATGAACTCCTATTAGTAGCAACCATTCAACTAGTATTTCACAGTCTCACAATCATAGAACATTGAAGAATTATCGCTCTCCAATGAAGAAAATCCTGAAACCCTTGTCCTCAGACAAAAACCATAGAGAAAGTCCAAAGATGCAATGTCAAATAATCAATAGTTGAGGTCGACTTGCACATTTTCCCTTATATCTCCAAAAAGCACGACTTCCAAGAAAAGTACGACTTTTGCCATTTAAATACATTAAAATGTATTTATGTCATTTTCATTAGTTGATTAAAATACGTTGGGCGCACTTTTTGACTTAAGTGATTTATTTATCACTTTGTAATATATTTAAGTGGTGTTTACATTTATAAAGTCAATTTGATTTTATAATAAATTAATAAGTTAAATA
>VDFB02230955.1:0-36469 GCA_007258455.2 Sequoia sempervirens | reverse complement strand
TATTCATCCGAGAGCAAAGATTTATTAGAATCAATTGCAAAGCTATAGGTTTCATAACATTCAAATTCTTGAATGTATATAATGTTAACAATGTATTCAAACATTTGAAAAAAAAAATAGTGGATATATCTAAGTTAGTTAATGCCATTTTGTCATGATATACTTCTTTGATGCTGTCAATACTAAATCTAATGATTGATGAACATTTCTGCTTTTAAATTTATTGTTCTTGGTTGATTGTTGATATAGACAAGTTGGTATGATTTCAAATTTCAATGTGTACCCTTATATATGGGAATTGAGATAAACAATGACACAAACAATAATGAAATCAAATTGATTGCTTTCCAAATTCATATTCATGAAAATGTAAGCATTTTTTCAAGTCAATAGGCATCTTGATAAAGATAAATCTCGGCGTGTTTTACATATATATATTATTAATTAATATAGGTATGCTAGTTAATTAAATTATTAACTATATTTTATTTCTATTATATATTGAATTGTTAAAAGATGTAAAAATCTTAATACTAAATATATAGGAAAATGGTTAAAAATTTACATATTTTTTAAAAATAAAATATATGTGTAATTTAAAATAAAACAGTATAATTATTATACATTTATTATTATTTATTGAATATTTTATAGAATTTAAAACTAAAAAAATTAGCCTCCCTCTCAGCCTCTCCCTCTCTCTCCCTCTCTACATATCTCCCTCTTCCCCATCTTCTATCTCTCCCTACATATCTCTCTCCCTTTCCCTCCCTCTCTCTATCTCTCCCCATCTATCCTTGATCTCTTGCTCCCTCCCTATACCCCTATCTATCTTCATATCTCAACCTATTTATCCCTTTATCTTCCCATATATCTCTATATCTATGTCTTTCTCTTCCCATTTATCTATCTCTCCCTCTCTCTTTCTCTCTCTCTATCTCCCCCTATTTCTATCTCCCTTTGTCTTTCTCTACTTATCTCTCTCTCTCTCTCTTTCCCCTCTCTCTATATCTTCTTATATCTCTATCTTGCCATATCTCTCTCTCTCTCTCTCTCTCTCTCTCTATATATATATATATATATATATATATCCCTATCTCTCTATATATTTATTTCTCCCTCTCTCTCTCTATATATATCTCTATCTATTTTTATCCCTTTTCCTCTCTCATTCTATATTCATCTCTACCTCTATCTTCATCAACGTTAACAAAAGCAAAGGTATGTACTTGAATCCCTTGCATTTAAATTTTTCTATATATATAAATATTTTAATATTTTCCCTCAAATCCATAAGATATATATTAGTGTGTATTTATTTATTGCAATAAAGAATTAACCTAAGTAACACATTAAGAAATTCTCCCAAGGATTTCAAGGTACTTGTTTACATAACAAATTTTTGTTGGATTGCAGAAGTAGCTTGTAAAAAAGCTCAAAATAATAGACAAGGCCATATATTATGGTAGCTTACAATGCAAAATAAGGAAGGAAATCTATTATCAATTTTAATCTACAATTGAATACCATATGAAAAACCACATGTAGTATTATCTAAAATTAATTCTTGACATATTAATTTTATAAAATACACTTACCATTCAATAAACTTATCCCAAGAAAGAAACCCTAAGTGAACATTAATTGAACCCTAATTGTAGATTCATAACTCTAATCATAACCCTAAGCGAACACTAATCCTAATCAAACCCTAACCCTAGCCTTAAAGTTATCATATAATCTAATTATCTCTATCTTAAATTTAAGTTAATGGTTTTTCCTTTATTTTTAATTGCATATATTTTTTTGTTTATTAGATCTTTACTTTATGAATATATGCAAATATACTTACTCTACATTCATTCTGTATGCCCATTTTTTTATGATATTTTAACATTCATTTTCTAGAATATTAGATCAATCTCAGACATATAAATATGAAACCTCAACATTTTAAAATTGAATTCTACCCAAAACATGGACACACAATTGAACAAATTCTCAAAATAAGAATGACAACATCATTAGCATTTCATTCAAAATTCACTCAAATCCACATAAGGAGAGAAAATATATTAGAATTATATGTTTATTCATGCTTATAAGTCATATCTGCATACAATTTAAGATAATTTGCATATATTCATCCAAAACTCAAAACAGTCTATCTATTCTATTCCATTCTGGGAATAACCAATGGCACCACAGATATCACTTCCTCATCGAGAGACATATATTCTTCTACCCATATTCAACCTAAAACCTAGCTAGAGCTTTAATGGGGCCTTCTCCTACAAATGAGCCTTTGAATTCCCTTTTATATGACAAGAGAGCAACAAGCTTCAGCGCTCAAATGTAATTTCACCACAAATTTTCATTTGAACAAAATCTCCACGGCAGATCTCTTTCATTACAACTTCCTACATGTTAACTGGGCAGGAAACATATATATAGTGCATGAATCGTATGCAGTGTTAAATAGGGAACACAAATTGTCATCAAAACTCTTGTCGCCATCATCCATGCAAAACTAAACAACCAAATTGCCAATAAGGCACCACAACAACTTCTTATTTACCCGCCACCCTACCCTTACCAACACTCAAACCCTGGTATACACGCCCACTTCTAGTTGTTGCCCAATATGGTAGACCCTCAACCTCCTCTTCTTTCTTGTCCTTGCCCAATACAGTTCTAGTCCGTCTGCTTGGGGTTTTAACAGTTGACGAGCCCACACATATCATTTCCTCATCAGAGGGCAGACCGTGATTGAAGTGACTTAAATACCGACAGTAGTCTGATTCGGTCTCGGTTACATCATCAGAAGTGTTGCTCGTAAGGTCAATGGGCGAGTGTTGGCCGCATCCAGAGCACACCGACTACTTGCCTTTGTCATCTACCAGTTGAGCAGCAATGTCCTAGAATTGCAACCTTCTACTGCAACCAAAGTAGTAGAATGTTGCAATTTGAGGATGTTGCTGCTCAACCAAAGCACCTTCCTGAATAGCAGGACCGAGCTTTTGTGAGCTCAAACGAATAGACCTCCTTACTGACTTACTCATTTTCTCTTCTCAGACAAGCAGTCAAACTTGATTAGACTCAGCCCACAAAGTGCTCTAACTACTACAAGAATGACACTATTAGAGTTAATTCCACTTTTATTTATTATGCGAGGTAATGGCAACCTTCATCAATGCTTAGTAAATATGCATGTACAAACATGGCAATTTGGCGGCGTATGTACTGTCACCGTTTAACTAGAGCTAGATGAGAATCCAAAGATCACCCTTCATGATTGCCAACAACAACATCTTCACACAGATTGAGATCGACATGACTACACAAGCAAGGAATAATTCATTAATGCTTCACCAACCTTCATCTTCCTCCTGCGAGCTAACAGGGAACAACAGATATTTACATTAGCTTTTGATATTGGTTGTCGATCTAAAACCATGGGTTATGAGCTCAGTAGTGGAGATTGGGCCCCACATTCCATACAGGACATACATCTACCTTTTGTTGACCTCACGCCAAATAACAGGGCGACACCTTAGGTCTGCGAGTTGGCGGGGTATGATCGAGATCTTCTCCCATATCTTCAAATTTGGAAAACCTACACATTGAACAGTTAGTATTTAATGAAAGGCTTTTACAATACGGCACATGACCACTGGAGTTAATGGCTTAGGCTTATGTCACTGGATTAAAATTGAAACCCAACTTTGATTTTAATAATTTATTTCCTCCGTAGGGTTTTATTTCCTAAGTCTCGGTTGGCCCCATTAAATTCTTATCCCAACCCTAACAAAGAACAAATGATTAAGCTAAGGATTGTATTTGTTGTTATAACTTTAGTTCTAGAGAATTCTTAATTACTAATTCTTATTTGTGCATTTGTATATGAATCCAATTGAATGCCTTTCCATATCATTATGGAAAATTTTATTATTGCAACCCTAACTCTAACACTAATTAAACCTTGGACTTCTAACCCGATTGAACTCTCAGATATAACCCTAACTCTAACACTACTTCTTAAACCCAATTCTAAACTTAGGTATTGTTGAAACATAACCCTAATTGTATCAAAACCCTAAAGAACTCTAATTGAACCCTAACCCTAAAATATACAATAACCCTTAGCTTAATTGAACCCTAACTCCAATCCTAGCCCTAATTTAAGACTAACCTTAACCCCGACCTTAATTAAACCCTTATTGAATTATAACCCTAATTGATCCCTAACCCAAATTGAATACTAATTGAACCTTAACCCTAAGTGAATAGCAACCTTAATTAAACTCCAACCATAATCCTATTTGAATTTTGACCCTAATCATAACCATAATTCAACCCTAGCCTTAATTGAACCCTAACCCTTAACATGAGTTCAATTATGTTTAAGGTTCAAATAGGGTTAGAGTTTAATTAAAATTAGGTATAGTGATCCAATTAGATTAGGGTTGGGGCTAGTAAAGATTTCAAGGTCTCCATGATAGAGCCGCAAGCGTGGGTCTCAATCAGCAAGGGCTAGCATTAAAGGGCTAGGGCTATGGTTCAATTCAGGGCTCCACACGTTAGCCTTAGAACATACAGTTAAGCCAGCTGGATATAAAATTAGGAGTTAGGCCTTGAAGCTAATTAGTGTTAGTTTTAGGGTTGTTATGGTTAGACTTATACCACGTTAGTATTGGGATTAGATCTCTATCACCTTTAATAAAAATAATCTCTGCAAATTCATTCAATTGTTTTGAAATTATATAATTTGAAACACAAATTCTACCTATGTTGATATATATGAGATATAAGAATTTCAACTCTATACAAATTTATAGTGAAATTGTGTGTATAAAAAGGTTTCAGTTATGAATGTTATAATATAAAAAATAAATGTGTTTTCAATGTTTATTTGTCAGTTTAAAAGATGTGCCAATAATGTTGCAATCACTAATGATTAATTTTTTTTTGATGGTTAAAATAGATTGGTAAGTAAATTTGTCTATAATAAGTAAATTTATCATTGATAATCTTGATAAGTAAATCAATATTTCATAAATTTATCTATAATTCTTATTTAATTTTTCTTAATTATATTAAATTATATTTTATTAAATTGTTAAAAAATTTAAGTTGCTTATAAATAATTTTATGTGTTTTTTATAATTAAGTTGATATTGTGTATAAAAGGTTTAAGTTATGAATGTTATAATATAAAAAGATAAATTTGTTTTCAATGTTTATTTGTTAGTTTGATGTGAGAATAATGTTGCATAGTAATGATTAATTTTTTTTTGATTGGTTAAGTGATATTGTGAAATTATTCTATGTTAATTTAATGTTATGAATACTATATAATATAAAGAAAAATATTTCTAATATATTTTTAATGCATCTTTATATTTTATAAACAAACATCTAAAATAAAAATGTGATTGTAAAAAAAATATAGCTTAATGAGTGAACATACATTTAAAGTTAAAAGTGAAATTATAAAACAAATTGTAAATTTATTTTATTTTTCTTCTATAAATATAATTTTTTTATTTGTTGTCCGCCTAGTAATGCCCACTTCTCCTTTTAATGAATGTTTTATTTTGCAAGGGTTGATTTAGTGCTACCGTTGATCTATTTCCTGTAGATATCAGCGGTGCTCGCCATCCCGTGATCGAGAATTGAAGGATCGCGAAATCATGGGTGGGCGCCACGTGTCCTATCTAGAGGATCAAATTTGAGCTATCACTGACCAACTACCATTTGATCTGAGTCGTTCCCCACCATCCCGCGATGGTGCTTGGGGTGATTGTGAAATCATGGGCGGGCGCCACATGTCTCATCTGATGAAGCCTAAAGAGTAAAGGAAACACTAGCCAGCTTTAAATGTATTAAGGGGCAGATTACTAAAGTATTCTCGAGAAGCACATGTTCTAGATCGATGGATATGTTATAATCTCGCTAGAAAAGTTGCTCGAAGGTTAACAACATGGATGGCGATTGTGTTAAAGGAACGAGATCAATGACGTCCACTATCCCGCGATCAAGGATTACAGGGATCACGATATCACGGGCGGGTGCCACGTGCCCTTCCTAAGGGATGAAATATGTGTGACCATTGATGAGTTGTCTCTTCAAGATTGACAGTGCCTGCTATCCCGTGATTAGAAATTTTGGGATCGCGATGTCGCAGGTGCCTCCCACATGTCTCATCCAATAAAGCCTAAGGAGTGAAGAAAGTGTTCACCAGTTTTAAATGTATTACGGGGCAGATTACTAATGCACTTGTAAGATGCACATGTTTTATTTCAACACAAATGTTATGATTTTAAGGGAAAATTTGCTCGACAGTTAAAAGAAAGGACGACGACCATTTGTGAAGTAGCAGGATTTATGGTAAAAAGATCGACGATGCCCGCCATCCCGCAATGGTAAATCAAAGGATTGTGATATCATGGGCAACCGCCACATGGCATTCCTTCGCGACGTATGACATAGTGGGCCCCTTTATTGCCGTGTTGGCAATTATGTCAGCCTATTTTGAAGATGGCCATCAATGATTTGATCAAACTGAAGGATCAACGACTCAAATTTAAATATGTATCAAATTATGGTTGGAGCCCTTCATGCAGCCCGCAAGTGGGCTTTAATGGTGGATGAGACATCTACTCGAAGGATTTGATTGACATAAAATCAATATACTCGTCTCATTTGTATCACAAAGCATCCAAGTATTTCGTGAAAACAGTTTTAGAGCCAAGGGTGAAATTGCAAGCAGCTGCAGCCAGAAATTGGAGTTTGTGTGCCTTGTTAATTTCTTTTCTCTGCTTTCCCACTATTCTCAAGACCTAAATTTGGGGAAGGGGGTCTCATATGCTTGTCAATGTAGCTTATTACAAAAATATTTTGTTGTTTGGCTATTAATCATCATACCTGTGAGGAATTGGGTGGTATTTTACTCAGAATTTCCCATTCCCCACTTAGTCATGTTTCGCTCTGAAGTGTAACATTGCAGTGAGGCCCTAGTCGTCTAAAATGGCTCAGCAACCAAGCAACACTCTGGCCACATTGAGTATTTGAAAAGAAACTTGTACGATGATTTCCTAGATCAATTTCCATTATCAACAAATGAGAGAAGGAAAGGTTTGGTGTTGATGCGAGGGAAAATCCTAGAGGAGGGGTTGGTGTGTAATAATTCCAACATTATTGATGCTAGGGTTCCACTCATAGGCTTAGAAATGTTCAGATTATGGTATAGATAGAGGAATTTGCCTCATCCTTTTTCAAATGGATGGAAGTACGACATGGGAAAGCTGGTTGTTTAGCCTTTGACCTGCAACTAAAAAACTAAGGTAGATTGAAGAAGAATGTCCAACTTTGACAACATGGTTGATGGATTTCTTTTCTGAATCAATCTATAAAATTAAAACCCATTAGAGAACATGATGTCTACTTTCCAAATATACAAATTTTATTAATATTGGATTACGTTTGCTATTTTTAAATTAATTTCTAAGCAAATTAGTCCTTAAACTTGAAATATCAGGGTTTTTTAATTTTTTAATAACTTTTTTTTGGTTAAGTTTTTGTAAAAAAAATTATATGGCATCAAACTTCAGACAATTATCTACACAATGAAAAAAAAAAGTAAAAAAATGTTTGGTTTAGGTCCAATTATGTTGTCCGTACACGTTGATTTTTAAAAACAATAATTAAGGCCAATAAAAATTTAATAAAAAATATTCAACCAAAAAATTACAAAAAATCCCAAAATCAAACTTCATGTTGTTAGCTCTCTTTTCCCAAAAGGAATTAGCAAAATACTTTTATCTGGGTCAAAAAGTGTTGTTCGTACACGTGCTTGGTATTGTAAAAAAACAGGGACTTTTAAAAAATGGTTTTTATAGATCCCTATCCAAATTTAATTTCTATAATCTGGGTATTTGAATAATTTAGATATTTGGAAACTAGATTCAAAATGCTAAATTTCATATGACTGAATTTTTTAAAGATTCATTGTGTAAGTGCCCCAAATTTTCAATTCAAGTGTGACAAATTCTGAAAAACAGCAAAAACACTTCCATTTTTTGAGTTTTTTGTGTACCCAACTTCTTGCATTAGCCCTGTGGCATGGATCAATGTATTCGTACCATCATCTTCAACTGTGTTTTCTGGCGCATGATCATCTTCTTCCATAGGATCATTAACTCCATCTTTGATATTCATAGCTCCATGTTCGTCCACTTGCAAAACCACATTCTTCGGGTCGTGATAATCCTATCATCTGCCCTAGGGCGCCCCACCTTTATAATAATGATAGACACAAATAAACCATGATCATGATCAAGTGATTATATATATATATATAAAATGTTAAAACAATATAAACATTTACAAATTCAATCAATATAAACACATATAATGAACAACTTACTAATGGATGATAATCATGCCCCCTTCAACGGACCATACTGCCTACAATGTTTCTCACGTTGTGATTAAAAGTCATCTCATCTTTAATCCCTGTAATTATTGCAAGGACAATAACATTTCCCATCACCCTTTCTTTTCAATCTAGCCCACAATCTATCAAGTGTCTCTTCATTTTGTTCTGGATTAATATTATCTTACATGATTTTTCTTTACCAAGCTTGACTATTTAGATCTTCAAAAAATATCAAACTCACACTCCAATAATTTTTATTCATAGACAAGTAACATAATCTAATAATTTTGATATTTTACATCAAAAAAATTTGGCATGCAACCACCCCTGCAAAAGAGAAGATAGTCTGAAGTTAATGACCCCAAAAAACACTTTACAATGCTAATTCCAAAACTTATTAAATTCCGATTTTACTATGATTTCCAATCATTAAGACTCCTAAAATCATAATATTGAACTTGATCACAAAATTCCTACAATAATGGAGGTAGCGAGCTAGTAAGAGTAAGTGACCCATTCCTAAGGAGCAACAAGTCGGAATCATCATTGCTAATGTCAATACAGATTTATCCTTTTAGTTAAAGATGCAATGTGTCACTTCTTATGACGAGCTTATCCCTAGGGCCCTCAACATTGAGAGAGCCCTAATAAAAAATAGCAAAAGCATTGGTAAGAGCATGATTAGGGTACAAACCCTAGGCCTCGTAGAAACATAAACAATAACTATAAGGTGATTAGTGAGTTGCAATGCAAAAGATTGAGACATTGTAGGTAACAAAATCTTGCAATCTAAAGATTGCAGCCAATAACAAGCAATATCTGTAGCTTACTGACATTTGTAAATGCAATCTATGGTAAGAAGAATGACAGCCACTTGAGATGTGACAGTCAAAAACAGGCTAAGCAGTGACAAGATAATAAAGCTCAAACCTTGTATAGTAAAGTGGAGATTTTAACAGTGAGTTTCCTTACCCCCTTGCTGACCTTAAGGGTTTTTCAAATGCTTTTGGTAGTGTTAGACAAGGCAAATGCAATCAAGGAATGACTATCCAAATGAAGTAACAGTGGTAATCATAGGTTCAATGTTTCTTCTTAGCCATTAATATTGTATAATGGAGGTAGTGGATTGCATGTTTGAGCAGTGTTTTGAGACTCACTAAAGATGGGAGAATAGTGAATAATACCTTGTGGACTGTGAAGTAGTGTCAATAAGGTTGAAGGATCTTAAGAACTACAATACCATGAAACAATGAGTCCCCTGTAGTAAGTAGGCAGTCTATAGGGCATAGTTAGATTTTATAGAAGGATGCTTATGAAAGGAATCTTCAAGTGATAGTGAGTGAGCTATTTGAGATTGCAGCAGGGTGCAATACCGTTTAAATGTGTAAGAAAATCAAATCGTACACAACAAACAATTCACAATGTTATCTTCCATAATGCCTTGAGTTTGAAGACAAAAAAATCCATTGTATCTTCACGATGAAAGTGGTGACCTTAATGGTCAATCATGGCAACCATGATTTTAAAACATGCTATTGTGCTTATGGAGGCAACATTTTAAGCAAGGCAGGAGTAGTGGTTTGGAACAATGGGTATGAAGGACTTGCTTTTATATGCATACTCATGCAAATTTAGCTTAAGACAACATTCTTAGAAGAGATTGAAGGTGATTTCATGGAACTCCTAAGGGTTACCATGAAAAGGATTAAAGCAAAGACTAAGATCATTTAAAAGGTCATGAAGATATTAAAGATGTCACATGCAAAACCTTAGTAGAGTAATGAATACATGCCAAAGAGGATAGTCTGTTGGGCAGATTTAGGAGATCTCCACATTATTTAATTACAGTGGAAATACATCATTTATTTATTTTTTAATTAAAAGAAATCATTCTAAACCCTATATAGGATACATTGATACTTCAAAAGCCTCTCAAGGAATTTGAGGCATTATGCAAAATATATGTCAAGTAACATTCATAAGGTTTAGAAAATATTGATCACTCTCTAGAATAGCCCATTAAACATGGGTTGTGCTTGAATGCACTACATAATTGATATAACACAACCACTCTGCATATCAACCAGAGTTATAGGCTCTTTATTGCAGCAAGAGGTAATCACTCTTCGATCATGCTATAATTACATCCTAACCTGTTAAACTTGAGACAACCTGAATGCACCCAATGATGATTGACACCTACATTATACAACCTGAATTAACTACATTATATGAGTGCCTCCATTTCTATCACAACATAGCCACATTAAACTTGGGTCACACATGAATGCATCCTGTATTTGTTATAGCACAACTGTGCCACATGACCAATAGAGTTATGGATCACATAATTACAGTCACAAGAATCTGTTCCTTTTGTGATCTTATGGTGATTCCACACAACAAAATCTGGACATGAAATTCTAAAACCCTTAACCTCTAAAAATGAAATCTGATGAGATGTTGCTTTAAAATATGATTTTCAAACCTGGAACTACAAATCTGACTTCACAACTGAATTCTACAAAAAGACAATGACTACCCTCAACCTGGCGATATCTTCTTGAATTTTTTCTGATTTTTCCCAAGAAAATCATCCTTAGTTCTCCACAAACTGTCTCAAGTAGAGAAAAACACTCCCGCAATAAAACAGGCGCGAACTCACTTTTCTTTATGTTGGCCACAATTTGATTTTTTTTAATTTTTCATGTTTGTTGAAAATTCAATGAAAATGATAGCTGACATTTCAACGAACCCCAAGTTCATCGAAATTTCGACGAACGTCAGGGATAAACTTTCAAAAAAATGGAAATTACACATTAAATTTTACAAGCACCCGATGGACATCGAATTTTACATATTTTGTCAGACAATTTCGTCATATTTTGCAGTCAAATGTATTAGTGTCAATTAATTATATTTTATTCAAAAATAACTACTTATTTAAAGCAAAAATTTGTACTTACTTCCATTCTATGATCGCTTGAAGATCTTGTACCTCACGATTTGACAGGATGATGCAAGGGTATTGGCTAAGATGACGGTATAATTATTATGACATGAATGAAGAGACTCATGGACGACGAAGTTATTAATAAAGACAGGCTATTACGGTGGATTTTATTTACAATGATAGAAGAAGGAACATGTACCAATGTATGATAACCAAAGTATCGGAATTTTTTTTTTTTAAATTTCTAAAAAGGAGTTGGTGGAATGAAAATGAATAAGTTTCAGAGCATGTGTAAAGCATGCATTCGGACTAAGAAGGTGGTCGAAGTTCTGGAGCATGCGTAAGACATGCATTAGGAACTAAAAAAGTGGATAAGTTTTAGAGCATCGCTAAAAGATGCAACCGAAACGGTGATCAAATGAAAGTTTTGGAGCATTGTTGAAGGATGCAGCCGGAGTAGCAACGAATGAAAGTTTTGGAGCATCCTTGAAGGATGTAGCCAGAGCAACAACGAATAAAAGTTCTAGAGCATCGTTGAAGGATGCAGCCGGAGTAGCAATGAATGAAAGTTCTGGAGCATCGTTGAAGGATGCAGCCGGAGCAGCAACAAAGGAAAGTTCTAGAGCATTATTGAAGGATGCAGCCGGAGTAGCAATGAATGAAAGTTCTGGAGCATCGTTGAAGGATGCAGTCGGAGCAACAACGAATGAAATTTCTAGAGCATCGTTGAAGGATGTAGCCGGAGTAGCAACGAATGAAAGTTCTGGAGCAAGTTTTGAAGCAACGACCAATGAAAGTTCTGAAGCATCAAGCGTTCAGATCATCAAGTTCTGGAGCACTGGCCAGCTGAATAATCAAGTTTCGGAGCATCATGGAACGGTGCTCCGGAAGTTGTTATTCCTTTATAAAAATTCCTGCCAAATGAAAATAAATGTTAAATCTAAAATTTTATGAAAGATGCTAAAAAAGACAAACTAAGTACATTTTTTTTTTTTAGATAACATACAATCATTTAAATCAAAATAGACTCTGCCTTAGCAGAGTCAATACATTGGATTTCTCCTTGCAGTTCTACCAGCTTTGTAAATTCTTCTTTATTAACTGGTTTGCGATAAATATGTAGGCGATGACCATTTACTAAGAGAGTTCATGAATCACCATCGATAGGTTTTAACTGAACTGTGCCATTCGAGAAAACTTGAGAAATTTCATATGGCCCCAACCAATGAGTTCTGAGTTATCCTTTATGATCTTTATATCTTGAATAGAATAGCAAGGCCCAGTCACCACTATGAAATTCTCTTTCCTTAATATATTTGTCATGCCAAACTTTCTGTTGATGTTGAACTAATTTTGTTTGATGAGTAGCATCTAGACGAAGCTCATCCAACTCATTTAACTGCAAAACTCGTTCTATTTGAGCTCGTTTCAAATCTAGACCCAATTCCATAGTTGTTCGTAGGGTCTAAAGTTCAAATTCAATGGGAAGAAGAGGGTTCTTTCCAAAAACAAGCTCGTAGGGACTGAATCTAGTTGTAGATTTCCATGTTGTATTATATGCCCAAACAGCTTCAGGCAACTTCCTGGCCCAATCTTTTCTTCCTGACGAGACAGTTTTTGTAAGTATGTTTTCTAACTCCCTATTAGTCACCTCTACCTAACCATTTGCTTGAGGGTGATAGGGGGATGACTTCTTATGGCTCACCTAAAAATGGTCTGTAAATGTTAGGAGGACTTTGGACATAAATTGGGGTCCCTGATCTGTAACAATAGTTCTAGGGGCTCGAAATTGAAGAAATTTTTTGTTATAGAGAAAATTAGCAACTTGCTCTTCTCTAGCAAATCGTAAAGCTTGAACTTCAGCCCATTTTGTCAGATAATCAGTACAGACTAATATGTATTCTTTCCCTTGTGAAGAAGGATCTATGGGGCTGATAAAATCTAACCCCCATTTTTCAAATGGTTCCAAAGTTACCTGGGGTTGCAACGACATCTCTGTCGAAGCAGTTGGTCTTCCTACTCTTTGACATTCATCACAATGACGAACATAATTTTTAACATCTTTATGCATTGAAGGCCAATAATATCCAATACCTAGTATTTTATGGGAAGTTCTTTTTGCAGAATAATGACCCCCTGAAGGATCATCGTGACAGGCCCTCAGAATACTATAAGTTTCATCAGCCCTGACACATCTTCTCAAAACCATATCAGGTCCACAATGAAATAACATCCCATTAATCCACTTAAATGGTGCACATTCTCGAATAAGTCACTTTCTTTGTTGAAATGTAAATTCAGGAGGTACTTCAGAAGTAGCCAAATAGTTGGCAATATCAGCAAACCAAGGAACCTTTATAGGGATAGCAAACAAATTTTCATCAGGGAACTCATCTTGTACAGGTGCTCTATTGCCCTCTTCTTGTTTAATTCGAGATAGAAAATCTGCCACCTCATTAAATTTTCCTGGTTTGTCAAGTATTGTCACGTTGAACTCTTGAAGAAGTATACAATATTAGCAAACCTGCCACCTCATTAAATTTTCCTGGTTTGTCAAGAATACTATAAGTTTCATCAGCCCTGACACATCTTCTCAAAACCATATCAGGTCCACAACGAAATAACATCCCATTAATCCACTTAAATGGTGCACATTCTTGAATAAGTCACTTTCTTTGTTTAAATGTAAATTCAGGAGGTACTTCAGAAGTAGCCAAATAGTTGGCAATATCAGCAAACCAAGGAACCTTTATAGAGATAGCAAACAAATTTTCATTAGGGAACGCATCTTGTATAGGTGCTCTATCGCCCTCTTCTTGTTTAATTCGAGATAGAAAATCTGCCACCCCATTAAATTTTCCTGGTTTGTCAAGTATTGTCACGTTGAACTCCTGAAGAAGTAATAACCATCTCATATTATTCGACCATTAACTACAGGTTTATTCATTAAATATTTTACAACTGAATGATCTGTGTAAACTATAACTTTATATCCTGTAATATAATGACATAACTTTTTAATGGCATGAACAACTGCTAAGAATTATTTTTCTGTTGTTGTGTAATTTCTCTCAGCAAACATTAAGTTTTTACTAATAAAATATATGGCATATTTACCCCCATCCTCATCTTCTTGTCCTAATACTGCACCAATTGCATCATCTGAAACATCAACATAAATGTGAAAGGGAAGACTCCAATTTGGTCCATGTAGTACAGGAGCAGAGACAAGCCTTTTTTTTATCGTTTCAAATGATTGTTGACACTCAGGCGTCCAACTAAACTCCACATCTTTTTGGAGTAGAGAAAACATAGGGGCCACTATCTTACTAAAGCTTTCTATGAACCTTCTATAATATCTAGCATGTATAATAAAACTTCGAACATCTATTTCTGTTTGAGGTATAGTTAATTGTTGTATGACTTCAATTTTTTTAGGATCAACTTTTATTCCATTTGAGGAAATGTGATGGCCTAAGACTATTCCTTGTTCTACCATTATTAAGCACTTTTCATGGCTAAGGGACAGTCGATTTTCCTCACAAACCTGCAAAACCCTATCCAGGTTCTGAAGGGCTTCATCATAGGTTGACCCATATACTATGAAATCATCCATGTAAACCTCTACAAAATCGTTAACAAGTGCTGGAAATATAGCCAAAATGGCCCTTTGAAAAGTAGTCAGAGCATTACAAAGTCCAAAAGGAAGAACTCGATATGCATATGTACCCCAAGGACAAGTAAACGTTGTCTTGTCTTGGTTTTCTAGTGCTACCTGAATTTGGTTGTAACCACTAAATCCATCTAGGAAAGAAAAATATTTCCTTCCAGCTAAATTGTCCAAAACCTGGTCAACAAATGGTAAGGGAAAATAATCTCTAAAGATGGCTTTATTAAGTTCTCTATAATCCACACAAATTCTCTATTTTCCATTTTTCTTTGGTACAACTACCATAGGTGACACCCACTTACTATCTGAGATAGGATCAATAAATCCTACACGATGGAGTTTCTCAATCTCTACTTTAACAAGATCCTTTAATGCAGGGTTGAGTCGCCTCTGTGGTTGACGAACAGGTCTTATATTAGGATCAGTATAAATGTGATGAGTACAAACACTTGGGTGAGTACCCCTCATGTCTGTATAATCCCAAGCAAAAAATTTAGACCTTTTTACCAGCACATTAAATAATTTATCCTCTTGTATTTTCATCAACCAACTATTGATATTCACAGTTTTTCCTAGTAACAACATAATTGTTTTTGTTCCTGGATAAGCCGAAGTGACAATATGTATTGGTCGTAACAAAGTGTTGAGATGACAACTATGAGGTATGAGTTGGTGAAATTTTGTAATATCATCAAAGAAATAACTCGTTCTAGGAATCATATTAGCCAAGGGATAAGGCATCCCCATGGTAACATAATTTTGTTCCATCCCACTTATATCAATTGGTTGTCCCAAAATTTCTGGTACATCCTCTATTACTTCTTCACTAGTACTTATAGCCAAATGTGCCACCTCATTCACTAACTCATCCTCTAAGTCTTCTCCATGTTGTTTAATCACTACCATGGCCAAAGAGGCCAAACTGTCCTGCCCACCAAATTCTTCTGGTTCGTCAACCCAGACTTTATTATACTCAGTTGGTTTAGCAGGAGGATATAAAAATAAACGTTTACTATCAGGACCATGTGAAATGGTCATACCTCCTTCTCGATAATCAATTTTAGCAGTGACAGTAGCCAACCATGGTCTTCCCAAAATTACTAGATAACTATCTTTAGGTGTAAGTGATTGAATTATTTGAAAGTCAATTGGGTATTCCCATCCATCCACTTTAATAAGAACATTCTTTATAACACCTTTTGGAATGGCTATAGACTAATTTTCCATCTGCAAGACTGTAGTTGTAGGACTTAAATCTATAATACTTAATTTCTCCATTACGTCCACCATCATTACATTAATAGCTGCTCCCAAATCCACCAATGCATTAGGTATTGCTACCTCGTTAATTGTAATAGTAATCAGTGGACTGCCCGGATCATCATATTTTGGAGCAACCATATTCCCAAACAAAAATTTAGCTAAATAACCATCAATATGAACAGTGTTTATGTTCTTTGGTTTCCTTCCTAGGGTTCTAATACACAATTGCTTGATCAACTGATTTAACTCAGGAATTTCCTTTATTGCCTGCAACAAAGGAACCTCTATTTGCAATTGCTTAATTTCCTAAATTAATGCAGTTTTAGAAGCTAATGACATTTTTGGAGTATCTTTCAAAATTGTTGATTTTAGGCACTCCAGAAATGGTGTTCAAGTTTTCTCCTTTGAAAGGATACCTCTTCTCTCCTTTGGAGGAATCTCTTTACTAGACTCGGTCAAGGACTGACCTTCCTCCTCCCAAGGAAGACTAGTAGCTCCTGCTACTGGAGACTCAGCTATATCCGTAGGTAGTATAGTATCTTTCTCAAAATTTTGAGAAAGGGGTTCATCCACTACTTCCTCAATAGTGGGCGATTGAAGTGTCCTACCGAATTGTAACTGAACATTTCCACAATGAATTGCATTTAGGCCTATGACATGATCTTGCTCCGTAGTGTATACCGGAGTATTCTGTCTACTATTCTTTGGATTGGGAAGTGGTTGTGTCAGAAGTTGAGGTTGACTCACCTGCTCAGTTTGAGGAATATTCTGAGGTGGTGGAAACAAATTCTATTGTTGATTCCTCCTAGGACTAGTATAGAATTGATTCTGTCCTTGATTCCATTGGGGTGCATGTTGTAGGTACCATTATTGTTGTGACTGGTTTGGCCATTATTGAGTTGCCCATTCGGGAGATCCCCAATAAGGAGTTCCCCAAGTAGGTTGTGGAGGGTAGGGCTGATTCCAAGATGGAGGCCATTAATTACCAACCCAGTTATTATGGGGTCTCCATGCAGAGTTGGGATTTTAGCCATAAGGAAAATTACCTCCCTGGCACTGATTTAGCACATTTATTTCTTCTTCAACCTAAGCAGCTTTTTTCTTAGTATTCTTAAGATCAGTAAGAAGCTCACATTGATTGGTAGGGTGGCTTTTCTCAAAAAGTTGACAAACATTAACCTTGTCTAATGGACACTCCCATAAAAGATGTTTATTTCAACACCTAGGACAATAGATTGACAAAGTCTCAGGGCTATGTGTCTTTGCTTGTATACCATCCAGTGTAGTATTTAATTGGACCAGTATGTCTGTCTTTAAATTTTATATTTCTTCTCGAAGTTTACCTATCTCATTATTCCCTTTGAAAAGATTTGTTTTTCGGATTCCTCCACAAGTATGTGAAAAATTGCAACACAAATCACATATATCTTCAAGGTTTAATTGAGACACATCACCTTTAACCATTAAATCAAGACTTCTTCTTGCATCATCATCAAGTCCTTTAATAAATATAGTCTTGAGAATCTCAACACTAATTGTCGTTTCCCCACATCATTTAGATAAGAAAAGAAACCTATCCAAATAGTCTTCTAGACTCTCGTCCTCATTCTGCCAAAGTTTAAATAGTTCTTCCTTACGATCACTCACCCTACAATAACTCTGATATTTATTCAAAAACACAATCTCCATTTCTTCCCAAGTTGTAATACCTCCAGACGATAGTCCCATAAACCAGTGCATGGTTGAATCCTTCAAATTAGAAGGAAACAACTTCAGTTTTTGGTTGTCATTTTTATAGTCATAGGTTTGACAAAGGACCTTAAAATCAAAAAGAAATTGGTCTGGGTCTTCCGAGGATAAACCATGAAATGTTGGAAGGAAAGCTGGAGAAATGTTTTTCATTGTTGTATCATCATTGGCATCAAGAGCAATAGGATAAGTGAACATTCTAGGTGGTGGAGGATCATTATTATTACGGTTTCCACCATTACAGTTGGCTTCTGCTCTCTGATCTCCCATGATGTTTAGAGGAATATGCTCCTCGACAAACATTTGTACCACAAGACGGTCTTCTGGAAGATAGTGGAAAGCCTCTGGTGGGTTAGGCTCAAGTAATTAGTCAGCAGAATAATCTTCTGAGCCTTGGGCCTCCCTTTGTATAACTAGAACGTATTTTGGGGGAGTCTTTGGTATAAATCATCCGTGAGGGCCTCTTTTCCTGACCATGTAGAAAAGGAAGCCATAGATAATATTTTTGTCCTAAAAGAGGTATTCAAGGTGTCTTCTATTAACACTTTAAGAAAAATAAGCAAAAAGGGTCCCCGACAATGGCGCCAAAAAGTGATAGGATGTCGTTAGGTCCCATTACTTTAGAATAAAATATTCAAATTGTCAACCAGGTAGTGTTCAAGGAAATTTGAAATAGAAGAGTTCCGGATCTCCCTCAAGTTCCTTAACTTTTTAAGAACAACTTTAAATTAATTCTAACTTCAAATTGTTTAACTATCAAACTGAAAAGTAATCTATTCCTAAGAAAATATAAAATACTTGAACTGTAAACATGAGTATACTAATTTAGAAAGCATAATAACTAAGTTAAACAAACATATCTAATCAATTTAAACTAAGAAACTGATTATAAGAACAGAAAAGCTTATAAAAATCCATAAAACATTTTCTTAATAGTCAAAACTCTAACAGTAAGTAACATCAACTATAGAAGTTGAAAGGATAACAAATACCTCAAAACTAAGATTTCATATTAGTGAATTTAAATAACTCTCTAAAAAACATCAGTATAACAAAAGAAAACACTATAAATACTCCTGTCGAGTGGCCAGCTCATGGGACAACACATTCATTCTCAGCTCACATCCATAGCTATTTCAGAAACATCTCTATTAAACATAGTTATCATCCATAACTCATAACTCAGAATTTCAGATAACAATCTCTTTATTAATAAACTTTTGGAAAAACATTCTGTCAGCATAACATTACTTTTCACTGTATATGTTACTTCCAGCGACTATATCTTTTATAGAGAAACTATAACTACATGCTATATTTCAGCTGGTATAGATAACCACTGAAAAATATCTAAAACAGATCTACATATAACTCATCTATCCTATTACACAGCATTTAAGAGGCTCAAGTCGAGCCATAAAGTCTTTTATTCAAAAGATAACAGAAATAACATCTTTTAAGAACAACAACATTTTCGATCCATCATCCTGAAGTTCCGGAGCATACTTCCAGCATATATCTCTAACTGTTCTGGAGCACGTGCCAGCTGGATACTTCAATCTGTACCTTGGTTGACCGATTATTATCTACAAAACACTTAAAACAACCCATTAAATCTGTATTGGCAAATTACTTTAAGAAATCAAAAGAAATAATGTTTATACAAGTTCTTACTAAAATTAAGCAATTATTTCTTCTAAAATTTAATTAATCGGCAGAGGATAGACTAGATTTGCATATATGAACTAGGTCTTTGTGGTATTATTATGATGAGGTTATTTTTACCTCATCAAGGAGGTTATGAAAAATAAGATTTTTTTTTTGTTTCATGCAAATAAGTTAAATTAGGCTAGTTGGATAAAAAATATGGTGAAATCTAGTATAGGAAATATATCTAGTTTTAACTCTTCATTCAAAATGAATGATTTGGTCATCATCATGTTAAGTTGGCATACTGCCTATCTTAAAAAAGTAAGGGTGTTTGATTAGTTAGGTCTATGTAATAAAACACTTGCAAGAAAACCATAAGATACATTGAACATATATGCTCTATTTAAGTGCATCCTATGTGAAAAAAGAAGAAAAAGAAATTAACCACCTTCTTGCTAATTGCAAGTTTTATAATTAGCATTTGAAATGGTTTTGTAATAAACTTAATTAGGATGGTGCTTTCTTAAATTTATTATTCCAATAATTCATTAGTTATCCCAATTTATATAAAGAGTCCATCTATGTATATTTTTGGAAAATAAATCCATCTTAATTAATTCGGTATTATATGGAAAGAGAAAAAATATAGAATATTTAGAGGATTCTCATCTGTAGTGGAAACTATACAATTTGTACAAAAAAAGGAAGTTTCAAAAACTATGTCTTATATCCATAATAGATTCAAATTGCCAATTTTGATAGTGAATTTGTTTTAGGAATGGTCATTCTTAAAACCCCAAACTTATGGCTTAATAAATCATGTTTTGAATAGGCTAGACACTAGGACGGTGCCGATGTCAAACTCCTCTAATTTGAAAGGTGTTATACATAGGAATAGATAAAAATGTGGTGAAAGTACCTCCTCAAATTACTTCTTTCTTTTCAATCTTTGGCTCCTTTTCAACTTCAATCTTATTATTTTAAGCGACTTCATTTGAAACCACATTAATGAAGCGCACTTAGCCTCAACCGTGAGATCTATATCTTGGTCACATTGTTCCTTGCAGGTGAAACATAACTTCTTCCATGTTGATTTTTTCTTAGTTTCTTTGTCCTTTCTACATGGTAAATGATTTGATTATTTTTTTATTTTGAAAAGGTTTCTTTTATTAGAGGAGGATTTTACTATAATTTTCTCTAACTAAAGTCTCTAATATCACAACCCTCATAATTTCCTCTTGTAAAGAAGGTGGTTCAAAAACCTTCATCAAACCTTGTAAATATTCAAATAGACATTCCATAAGAAGCATAATAAGCCTCATTTTAGAGACATGAAGAACTATCATTGATAATTTAAGGAATTTTACCATAAAGTTGTACTGTTTGAGCTTTGTGAACTCCTTGAAATGGCTCTTAGGTTCTTTTCATGAGATAGATCAATTAGCCTTCTTCTAAACTCATCATAGATGTTCATGAGGTTATTATCTTAAGTGACAAACACATAGTACCACTAATCATGACATATGCCTTCAACATGAAGGGTGGAAATGTAAGTGGTTCTTCTTTAAACATGCATTTAAGTGATATATGTGTGTTTAGCTTGTTGCAAGTATGAAGGTGTTGTCATTAATGTCAACTGGTTGCTATTGTCATTGATGTTAAGGTAGTTGGCTATTGGCTATATATGTTGAGGATATTGAGAAAATTGTAATAAAGTTCAGGTTTACAGGTTGTGCATGTATAGTTAAGATGTTGAGGAAGTGTTATGAGTACAGCGAGTTATCCTTATGTTGCTACATCTAGAGGTGTGTTAGAGTGAAGTAATGTGCTACAATGATGTCTTTGGTACTTGGTTTCCAAGTACTTTTGAGAAAATTTGATAAATAGAGAAAACAGTGTTAGGCAGGTATTCAGTGTATGCCCCGAGATGTGCTCCACATTTCTTCTGGATTGATTCTAGATGCTTGTGTGGATCTAAGGTATTGTTCATGATTGTTATTAGTTGCTATATCCATAATTTGGCCTTTTGGATCATCATACAATGCGATATATTTTCACTAGTGTGTGAACTATGCATTTCAGTGTGTTTGAGTGTGGTCTAGGAGAAATGTATTTACTCCGCATTTTGGTTTCAGTACTTGCGGTTCTAAGAATATGTTGATAAGGTTTCTCTCTTGCTTGGTTCAAGTTATTCAAATGTACAAAATATTCATACTTTTTAGGTGAAGTTTGTTGCGAAGCTTCTAGATGAATGTTCAAGTGTTCATTACTTACTCCAGATCTTGCTCAAGTGAAATTTGTTGTCCAAAAAGATTGGACTAAGTAAAGGATGTGTGTGCTTAATTGTTTTATGTGTTTTGCATGGGTGTTGGCCAACCTTGTGTTAAATACTACTTGCTAAGTTCATGGAAGTGTGTTGAGGCGTGTTGGGACTCACTTAGGTCCTCATTAAGAATTTATTTGGGTCGCCCTCATTCTCTTCCACCACGGGAATGATTTGAAACTGACCTAATTTGAATTGGTTAATACAAATTAGGTATGACCGAACTTGGAAAGGTTCAAGGTTGAAGACGGTATAAGTATGAGTTGAGATGTGTGTGAGAGATATAGAGAGATGCGAGATATGTGTGTGTGATGCGAATTCGAGCAGATTAGTGTGAATTTCAATGTTGTTCTTAAAGGCAATGGGCTGGAGGTGTGTTTTATCTTTCAAGCATGTCTGCAAAAGTGTGAGCAAATTGTGGTGGAATCTTTGTTGCATTGAGATAGTTTTCTCTCTATAACAACTCTCTTCTACCTTCTTTGTAATTGTGTGGCAGTGAGCCCTCATTGGACAATGTGTCCTTGTTTGGCAGAGAGGCTTTCTAGCAGTGAGCCTCTGTATTCGGTTTTGGAATTCTTTATATTGTTGGCTAATCCTCACCATGGCTTTACCCTCATTGGGTTTTCCATGTAAATCCGGTGTTATTGTGTGCATGGTTTTACTTCTTTCAGCTTTTGTTTATGTATTTAACAATCAAACATATTAGCAGATTAAAAAAAATTTGAATGCATGTAAATCTAACTTATGTTGAGGGTTTTGAAGTTTAAAATTGCTAGAACTGATTCACCCCCCCTCTCTTAGTTGCCTTGTTCAACATAGCTTGTAAGCCTAAGCACAACTTGCATAGTTATTTGATCCATCAAAAGTAAGAAGAGTTATCTTTATCAATGTATGTTGTAAATCAAAGCTATAATTACGTTTCATAATCCTTTATTCATTTCTTTGCCTATATCTCATGTTTAAATTACATACAAATTTGAGGGTAATTTCTACCTGAACCTCTAGTGCAAGGATCTATATTTATTGTAGCAAGTTATTATATTATCTATAACCTAATTATTTTGCCTCAACATAGGAGGTCCTTCTTTCCTTTGAATGAAAGTGGGTTGAAAGAGTCTTGCTATAAAATTCGTCACAATCTTCTTGTTATTTTTATTGATTAATGAAGTGATCCCTCAACTAGTATGATTTTGGGCTTCTCTAGGGATACTCCAGTTAAACACTATCTCAACCCACTAGGCCATTATATTTGTCAAATATTGTTGGCCTTAAATAAGGGTAGTAAATCATGCATTGTCCATTTTTATATTTGACCTGACCCTCTTTTCTCTTCCCTCTACCTCAAACTCTTCTATTTCTAGACCTCATTACTATAATTCCACATTTTAATATTTTGACCTCACTAAGTCTTTCTTCTTTCTCTCTATTAATATGTAAAATCTGTATCACTATCATAAATCTATTATACTTTGTATCAAATTATTAGCCCTATCTCTGGCTCCAAAGTTTAGTAGCTCTAATACCACTAAAGTATCCTCAATAGAAGTTTTTTTGAAAGATTAACAATGATAAAGCATGAAATCTTAACACCTTTCAATCACCAAGATCTTCACATGGAAAAGGTGAGAGCATATACTAAAAGGATATGAATAATAATTAAACTATTATGCTTATTGGTCACAATATTACAATTATAAAATGATTGGAACTAGTTGTGGTGAAAATTCTTCCCGAACAATTACAATAGTCTCAAACATCAATAGAACCATGGTACAAAAGTAACAAAAACAAGAAAACCCCAATAGTGTAAATCTCTTAGGTAGAGTACATAACTTCTTAGCCTCGGATGTTGATGCTTCTCAGTTATTCAAGCTACTCTTGACACATGAAAAAATAACCCTGAAGATGGATCCAAAAGTATGCTTCCTCACATTGGTAACTAAAAATGCATTGGAATTTTATCCAAAAGAGCTCTGACAAGCAGGCATGCAGTTGGAAAACCTCAAATTTCTTAGGCCTATAACATTCTTCAAAGTACTAAAATGGCTTTTGGATAGAAAAGAAAGATAGAAAGCTATTCACACACTGAAGACACACAAGGAATATAGTAACATGCACAAAAAATATTCAGTATCATACATACAAAATATATGCAAATCTGATACAAACAAAAAATCTATAGTAATATACACACAAAATATATGCCAATCTGCATCAAAGAACCATAAAATTATTAGTATTTTATGTTATTTTTATTGTTGAAGTGTCCCCCTCCATTTGGGGATGGTTGGGGCACATCGAGGATGCTCCTCATCATCTTGGGGATGTCTAGCCCTCCCCAAATGGATGGGGACGTTTCCTACTATTTCTTGTTGATTTTCCTGGTTCAAGGATGGCAAGGGAATGTCTGATTTGCATCCCCCATCTCAAGGACCTATGGTGACTTGGATGACCCATTATTGCACATCCCCCAAAATCAAAGAAATAATCTAAAGAGGATTGTACATCCTAAATCAATAACGACAGCAAAAATTGCAATTTCCAATTATTTTAGTAGAATACTCATTAGTATTATAATTACTACAAAGCCCCCAAAATATTGTGTCTAAACAAAAAGGGGGTATGGATTGACTAAATATTAATACAGTAGTCTTATTCATATTATTCCAATGTATTATTAATGTATAATAGTTATCATTTGATTAAATTTCATTTTTACAATACAACAATCAACTTTCACAAGGTACAATCTATGGTAAATGAGGTAGTACATCCCACTAGGGGACTCCAAATCTTTGATATTACCTATGGGAATTTAATTGCCACACTTAATACTATAAACAACTTAACAATGTACAACGACTTTACTAAATTTATAAATAATTTGTTTTTTACTTGAAAGACAATAACACAGTTCACTACTTACAACTATAGTAAATGATCATACTAGAGTTTGTAGCAAGGATAGAAATATTTTACTATTTTTAGAAATAGAGTCTACTTACCTTGGGTCGGCTTAACGTACCTCTCACATTCCATGATGTCAAAAATTCCTCACTTCGAATACCCATATGTGCAAGGTCTACATGACTTGGCACACACATAAGATCAAAAGTAGTTAGTGGATGATTACTAAGACAAGCTATATAAATCAATGATAATTTACAATATTGGGATAAAAAGACAAGTCACATACAAGACTTCAAAGAACAGTCCTAGGGGCTAGACCTAATGCCTCAGGGGCTCATCACTTGATGGCCTTGCCTACGTATATAATTTGTAGAGGCACCGTAGTTCGACAACTTGAGTTGCTCCAACTCATTGACTCACCCCTACACAGGGTTTAACCACAAGGTTTCAACAAATGACTCAACCTCATTCGTATTCATAACACACTGACACTGATATACATTAAAATTCAATCCTCTACTTAAAGGTATCATGTGTTTCGTACAAACACATACTATAAATGTGCGTATGCAACCCTTTCTAGGGTCCATTACTCCAAACAGTTCCTCAGACATCTGCCACCCACTTAGGTGAAGCTGGGGATCAAAAACCTGGGTAAAGATATACTAGGCAATACACTCTAAGGGTATTTTCTTGCAGTTTGTAAAATAATGTTCCTATGTTTACTTAGAACATAAAAAAAAAAATTATACATGGTGAGAGAAGGTAGTTTCGAGAAATCAAGTACTTAGCATACTTAGGACGAATTTGGTAGCCACCTACCTTGCAAATTAAATCCTAAGAGAGAATCCCCTATATGGTTCTTAATATGTAAGACAAGTAATAAACCTAATAATAGAATAAAAGATTACAATAACATTATCCAAATCAAATGTTAGATGAACTATCTAATTTAACTTAGAATAAGGAATCATCTATAAATCATTTAATGCAAAATTCCTAACAATCATGTAGCCTTTATATCATCAAGTAAATTAGACAATTATCACATTTCTTCAAATCCTTCATGCAATAATTATTGGAATTCACTTGAATCTTTTAAATTGAATGATATTGGAAGAAGATAAATTACTTTCAACCTTTTTGCACCGAAATTTATCTAGGAATTCTAGTTCTTGAAAAGAATAAAATTGTAGCATCATTAATGATATAATCATTAAATATCATATAAATTGAGTAAAAAAAATCATTATTATCCCTTTCTACAACATTAATAAATCCTCTAACGAAATTATCAAGGTATGAGATGAAACAATTAAACATGGTTTTATTATAGACATGCAATAGCATTAGAATTATTAAACACCATTGTGATGAATTTGTGTTTGAATAATAGTATTTATCGATATTCAATCTAGTTTAATTTTTGATTCAATTTTTAGATTCATTTCTTGAATAATGGTTCAAGAAAATACTCATCTCTTATACACATAAATTATATACTTGGTACTTGTTTTATCTAAATGATTAATAATATACTTTATCCGTATTACATCTAGATGATATCCACAATTTAAAATTACCCTTAAATTTCACTATTAACAAAATAAAATCTTCCAAAAAAATTTGATTATATATTATCATTAAAAAAATTAAATAGTGTAAAAGAGTAACTTAAACCTAGATGAACCCAATAAAACAAATATTATTATTATTATTATTACACCTCAGACAAAACAAAACACAACTAACAATTTTCTATAAAAACAAAGGTAATTTTACTTTGAATAAAATATTTAATTTTAATATTGATAAATTAAAACAAATTTATATTTATATAAATATGAATAAAAACATAAATATAAATTAAATTAAAATACTATATATATTACATATAATCCCTTCCCTTTCTATTTTTAAAACTCCTTGTTTACTTTCTTATTTATTTAATCCATGGCCCACTATCTTTTATCTATATGTTTTAACATACCTATAATATTCTACAGTTTTAATCTTTTCTTTAGATATATATTTTTTAGACTTATAAAGTTTCTTTTATTTGAAGATCATTATTCTCACAAAGATAAAGAGGGGGCATGCTAATTTAAGTACCCCACGTGGTAATCTAACCATTTCACTAAAAGCAATAATATATCTACAAACTAATTTATTTTGCAACCAGCCTGAGCCAAAATAAATACGTATTTTATCTCTTTTATTTTATTTAAGAATATAATAAGTAGAAGAATTTTAAGAATGCTGAAGTTGTAATAACCATTCACAGAGTTAAGAGACTTATCGTTTGTCTCAGAATTTCTGTCTTATTGAGAGCTTCTAGATTCTCTATTCCAAAGTTGAATGTAAGTCAAATCTCTTCATAATGCATAATTAAATTTAGAAAACTATTTTATAACTGTAAAGCACGACTCCATCCCCATTCTCTTCTTACGGAAGTGCAGCAATAGATAGCAGTTTCCAGCCATAGAACGGAATGGCAAATTTAAATCTATTCGGCATTTTCCTTTGCATTCTTTTGTTAATTGCGAGACACAGAATATTGCAGCATCAAATAAGCTGTTATTGATTGTAAGTTGAAATGCAATAAAAGTTTACTGAGGAAAAGAAAGACCAAACACACCGCCACGAGTTATGACAAGTGGTGCTTTACCGGTAAGAGTCTCCGAAATGAATCTATGTTTACTTGGTGCCTGTAGATCATATATGAATACATGCTTGGGAGTATTTCCAGTTGTTGGAATGTAAACTCAACTGCTGCCGTCACCTCCAACTGCTACCGTCCTCCTACCTGCCACCGTCCGGAGACCCCCGCTGCATCACGGCTCATTTACACCGCCAGCCGTTAACCACGTAGTCTACAAACCGCTGCCCGCGATATTGCAATAAGGGTTGTTACCCATTGCGATACCGCGGGGAACCATCAACCAAGCCGCCTCCACCAGAGGACTTTCCCTAATACAGCATATAGATATTTAAGTTTTAATATTAAAGTAAAGGACACTTTATTAAATATGTTTTGATCGGGAAAATGCAGTTGGTAATTTGTAATAAATTTGATTTCATGCTCTCCCTTCCATGAATGTTTTTCACGTGACTTTTACCTATATTTGTATATGTTTTTACTTTTGAATTTTAGAGTGAATGTTAGCATACAGACATTGATGAACAGCAGCTCTCTGCCTCTTGCCTTCACGTGGTATCCATAAATTGATGAGCAGCAGCTCTCTGCCTCTTGCCTTCACGTGGTATCAGAGCCAAGTTTATCAAAGCATATTATCTGGGTAAATTTCAAAAATGGCAGCAAACACAAGCTTAACAAACCCACAAATTCTACAGTTTAATGGGAAGAATTATGAGTACTGGTCAATTACCATGAAAGCACTATTTAGTTCACAAGATATATGGGATTTAGTTGAGAATGGATTTCCAGAGCCAGTAGATGTAACAGCATACAATGCTTTAACACAAGCAGAGAAAGATTTATTAAAAGACACAAGGAAGAAAGACTCAAAGGCTTTATTTTATCTGTTTCAAGCTGTACATGAGAACATTTTTCCAAAGATTTCAGCAGTAACAAAGTCCAAACAAGCATAGGACATACTTCAAACAGCCTATCAAGGCATGGCAAAAGTTAAAACAGCAAAGTTACAAATGCTGAGAAGAGATTTTGAAACAATATATATGAAGGACAATGAATCTGTAGATTCATTCTACACCCAAGTCATTGGGTTGGTTAATCAAATTAGGTCTCATGGAGAGAATCTGGAAGATACCAGAATTGTTGAAAAGATTTTAAGGAGTTTGCCCACAAAATTTCTACCAGTTGTAGTTGCTATAGAGGAGACAAAGAATCTCTCACAGTTCTCAGTTGATGAGCTGTATGCATCTCTAATTTTTCATGAACACGGGCTGAAAAGGTCAGCAGATACATCACTAGAGCATGCTTTCAAAACTCAGGCTTCAGTCAGTCAAGGAAGAGGAAGAAACTCTTACAGAGGTGAAAGATACAGTCTATCAAGGTCAAGTGGAAGAGCAATCAAGGCTCAAGCCAAACCCAACACGTAATCACTACAAAAATCAAAGGTATGATAACCCGTCCTAATGTCACTAATTGTGAAAAATATGGGCATTTATATGAATGAGTGAAGAAAGAAGCAAGATGATAATAATAGATGAAAATGCAAATTTTTCAAGAGAAGGTCAAAACTGGGACTATGAAGAGTAATAATATTTTAGCTTGTAATGTTGCCTACAAATGAAAAAGATGTATGGCTCTTTGCATCCTATAATCATATTAATAGCAACTAAAAATGTTTTCAAGTTTGGATGAGAAATGTAAAGTCCGATGTTAAGACAATGACAACAAAGTGTCACCAAGGAAAAGGAGATGTCAACATTCTAACTAAACAGGGGGAGAAAAAGTATATTTCAGATGTGTATTTTGTGCCTGGTCTGAAACATAACTTAATGAGTGTAGGGCAACTGGTTCAAAAAGGGTATAGAGTAACCTTCAAGAATGGTCTGTGCACAATTTTAGATAAATACCCAAGCAACCAGCTTATTGCAAAAGTTAGAATGACAAACAACAGAATGTTTCCCTTAAAGATAAGGCCAGATTTGAATATAAATTATGCTCAAGTACAATACTTAATGAATTCACAAGTAGGTAGAGAAGAAACTACAGCAGTAGTGCATACAATCTTTCAAGCTAAGATAAAAGATGAAAACTGGTTATGGCACTTAAAATTTGGGCATCTCAACTTTGGAGGTTTAAATTTACTTCATAGGAAAGGCATGGTCAAGGGACTACCTTTAATAGAAAAACCAGAAAGGGTATGTGAAGGGTGCATTTTAGGAAACGTTCATGAAACGGCTCTCTTTAGCAGTGAGTTAACTAGAGCACCTTTGAAAATTATACATCTTCAAACTCGTGGACCTATGCAAACACCTTCTTTAGGTGGTAGTTTTTATTTTCCTATTATCCACGTATGATTATATGGACATCTCATTTATATACTGACGCACATGTGCCCATGAACTTATAAAGGAAGCTAGTCAGAAGCGATAGGTGGAAATGTATACTTGTTGGATATAGTAAAGAATCCAAAGCTTATAAGCCTATAATCCAAATGTTATGCTGGCAACAGATGTACCATTTGTAGAAGATGAAGCATGGGATGGAAGCATAGAGAAGACAGTCAATATTCCAGCTAGTATACCTCAAGAGGAGAATGAAGTTTCAGCATCAACAAATATTCCAGTTATTGTGACTCCTACTACTCCCATTCAAGCTCAGCAAAGTGGTCTACAAGTGACACCAGTATCGACTGTAAGAGCAGCCTCATGCATTCAAGGAAGCAGTCCAACAACAGGACAACAAACACCATATACAGTAGGACCATCGTGTCCACATTCCACAAGTTCAAGTGATATGTCAAATCCTACATTGGCAAGTCTGAGAAGACAGAAAATCAGAAGCATAAGAGATATATATGAGCAAAATGAAGGTGGGAATAATTTAGATCAGATTTCTCTTTTTGCATTTTATTCTCAAATAGAAGATCCAGTTCATTTTGAAGATGCAGTCAAAGATGATAAATGGGTAAATGTTATGGATGAAGAGATTGAAGCAATTGAAAAGAATTAGACATGGGATCTAGTCAGTCTTCCAAAAGACAAAGATGTCATTGGAGTGAAATGGGTTTATAAAACTAAATTGAATGAAAAAAATGAAGTTTAGAAGCTTAAAGCAAGATTGGTTGTAAAGGGCTATTCACAACAGCCTAGAATTGATTACAATGAGACATTTGCACCTGTAGCACGATTGGATACTATAAGGATGATTTTAGCATTAGTAGCTCAGAATAAGTGGTATGTATCTCAAATAGATGTAAAGTCGACTTTTTTAAATGGTTATTTAGAAGAAGAAGTTTATGTGGATCAGCCACCTGGGTATGAAATTCTGGGTCAAGAAGACAAAGTTTACAAAATCGTTGACACGGCGACAAAGCCCCAAAAGCTTGGTATAGCAGAGAAATAGACGTTTCATTCTTTGCCGATTTATTAGATGTAGCAGCTGGCTCCACACTATATACAAAAAAATGAATGAAGAAGGTGTTTCATTGATGCATGCTGAGTATGTTGATATAACTAATTTTCATCATAATTTGTCACCATCCGGCCTCGCTACGAAGAAAGAATTGTCGATAGACTTAGGGTCCGATGTATTTTTGGCACAGCGAACAAGTTCGAAAAAATGGTATTTTGATCAAATGTTCAAAATATGCAAAATGACATTTTGAAAAGGTTTAATATGATGAAGTGCAAACCAAAGACCTTCGAACACTTGACAAGTCTAAACTAAGCAAGGATGATAGAGGGTCTAATGTTGATCCTAAACTCCTGCTCGTTATGCTCGTTGAAAGTCCTCATGTATCTCATGTTCTACAAGGCCGCATATTGGCGTATGGAGTAAGTTTGATTTCTAGGTTTATGGAAACACCAAAAGACACCCATTGGAAAGTTGGGAAGAAGAATTTTAAGGTATGTAAGTGGAACAAGGAATTTTGGCATTAAGTATTCAAGTTCAGATGAGTTCAAACTCATAGGATACACAGACAGTGACTGTGCTGGCAGCATTGATGATAGAAAAAGTACGTCTGGTTATGTATTTAATTTTGGGACTGGAGTTGTCTCATGGTCTTCAAAGAAGTAGCCAATAGTCTGTCTTTCATCAGCTGAAGCAGAATATGTGGCTGCCACTAGTGCAGCATGTCAGGTAGTCTGGATGAGAAGAATTTTGAAAGAATTGCAAAATGAACAAATGGAGACAATAAAAATTTATTGTGATAACAATTCAGCCATAGCTCTCTCAAAAAAACTAGTCTTCCATAAGAGAAGCAAACATATTGATACCAGGTATCACTTTATCAGGGAATTAATTAGCAATGGTGACATATTTTTAGAGTTTTGCAGATCAATAGAGCAAAGTGCAGATATTTTCACAAAGGCACTGGGAAGAGATAATTTCATCTTTCAAAGAAACAGATTGGGCATGGTGGACAGTGCAGTTATGTTTAACGGGGAGTGTTGGAATGTAAACTCAACTACTGTCGTCACCTCCAGCTGCTACCGTCCTCCTACCTGCCACCATCCGGAGACCCTAGCTGCATCACGGCTCATTTACACCGCCAGCCGTTAACCGCGCAGTCTACAAACCGCTGCCTGTGATATCGCAATAAGGGTTGTTACCCATTGCGATACCGCGGGAAACCATCAACCAAGCCACCTCCGCCAGAGGAATCACTTTATTAAATACGTTTTGATTGGAAAAATGCAGTTGGTAATTTGTAATAAATTTTATTTCGTGCTCTCCCTTCCGTGAATGTTTTTCACGTGACTTTTACCTATATTTGTATATGTTTTTACTTTTGAATATTAGAGTGAATGTTAGCATACAAAAATTGATGAGCAGTAGCTCTGGGTTGAATATATTTTAAGTTTTAATTTTTTGTTGTATTCTCTTGCCTTCACCAGTGACACTGAATATTTGATTGGATCCTAAAAATATTGCAACTGATGTTATTTTCTTAAAAAACTATGCAGATGTGGTGAGGTTAAATGTTAAGGAGATTGATGAAAGATAGGGGAATTAAAAGATACCGAAATGCAGTTGGATTGAAGGCCATAAAATGGTACATGCTTTCTATGTATGATGAAGGCAGCAACGTATTTCCCATATTCAAAATATTTATCTAATGTTGTAACATACTTAACTACAAAGAGTAAAATTTTCCGTAATATTAAAACCTAAATGTGTGCATTATTAGGATCTTGACAGTAATTTTTATTTTAATAAACATACTCTAAAACCATCATGAAACCCTTATTTACAAGTTGCGTTATAACCTAACTATGTGCATCATCGGAATCTTGACAACAATTTTTTTTCATTTTGTTTATAATTAGTTATTTATTATTTTCTCTCTAAGGAAATTTTTGACACTTTTTCTAGATCACTTCATTGTAACTGAAATTTGGAAATATGAACAACTATTAAATTTGAACATCTTGGAGATATTCGACTTGTGTGAAATTTACAGTTAGGCTGACAGCCCATATAAGTGAATACAGGGGCGTACCTTGTAAAACATATATGTGAATCTTTCAGACATCATAACCAAATTTTTTTTGTTTCTAGCATTTTGGAGTCAAGCTCAGGTGAAAGAATTGTCATATATGCTTAAATTATCAAATTATCATATAATTTTCCAGGCATTAACCACAAAAATACATTTGCAAATTTTGATATATGAATTCATAGAAATGGGGAAAAGGCATTAGGATGGTAAGAAATCACCTCAGGTGAAAAGAGAGACTCTGATGTAGCCACGAAAAATGTCATATTCATCACCATAATAAAAATCGTCAGTTCACTACCACCCGCATCCCTCCTCCCGGAAGCTGTCTTTTTTTGGAGATGCCTGTATACATTTCTTTCCAACTGTTGTAATTGCAACTGCCCAGGTAGCTTTGTATGCAACATGCAGAGCATAGACCAGGCACGTGGACAGATGACAGAATGCCTCAAATAAACGTGTAATTTGCAGTATGTGCATTAAAATGTACTCGTTTTCATTTTTCTATTTTAATCTAAAAATAAATTGCACATGTCTTGGATAGAGACTTTCATATTTTTGTTTTATTCTCGTAGCAAGAGACATAACGTGCCTTCAAGAACAAAGAAAACTAAATAATAAAGTTTACATTTAAAATAGTTATTTATAATTGAATATAAGTATAATTTATTTGATTATTCTTGCACTTTATTTTTATACATTATACTTTAATCAATTTAAATCAACAATATTTAACTTTCATATATTAAATTGTTGATTATTGTAATAATTAAATTCAAATAAAAATTATAACTTGATTGAGAAAGTTTTTTTTTTTTATAATTCAAATAACACTATTAAATAGTATTTAGCACTTGTAAGCCATATAACTTTGCCCTCTTTTCTTTCCATTTTAAAAATTGTGTGAAAGTTCAATTCCCTTTAATGATTTCTTCTTTCTTCTACACTTAACTAACTACCAAAATATGATTTACCTAAATTGGTTGCAAATCATGTGTGGTTGAGTTGAAGTTTCTTGACTAGTAAACAACTCATGACTATCACTCAATGAAAGCTTCCATGACTGATTTGTTTTGAAGGGAATATGGCAAGTCACTATAAATTAAGCACAAAAATATCAATCTCAACTTTTTGGGTGTTCCAATGTTCAATTCGAATTAGCATATTTTATGAATTCTTTTACAGCTAACAACTCTCATACAATTAAATCATTTAAATTTATTTGATAAAATGGTTTTAAAGTTAGACTCCACTAAACATTTAATCTTTTCTTTAGCTTTTCGAGAACTATCCCAATCTATTTTATCTTGACAGTTTCTAGTTATTTATTATTTTAAAAGAAACAAGCTACATTAAAAATGAAAAAGAAAGAAAACCTAAAAGCGGCATAGATAAGAAAACATTCCAGATGATAGTGTGGATGACAAAAAGATTCATTGTGCATTGGATAACTCCACCCGCAATTCCTTCAATAGAATGTTCAAGTATCCATTGTAGATGTTAACCAAATTATTGAAGGAGCTCAAACACCCTTTACCTCTTAATTAGTTCTCGAATTTATTTTATTTTATTGTTAATCTTAGTTTTATAGCAACTAGTTATGTATTTATCTAATCATATTATTATTTGATGTTGAATTATAAGCATTTTCATTTATTTTCCAATTATTACAAAATAACTCAAGTTAAGAGTAAATATTGGATTATAATTATTTTAATTTTTTTTGTAAAAAAAAGTAATACCCATTACATGATTCATAAATAAATTTTATATCACAAGTTATTTGAAAGGATAACTGAACAAATAAATTATTAATAAATCTATTGGATTCCTCAAACATTATTCAATTAGTAAATCCTATTATTTCATATAGATTACAACTAATTCAAAATAGCACTTTGTTTCTATTTCTAACATCTATAACTCTGTGATAATAGAATATAACAAGGTAAGAAAAGTAGTTACTTGACGCACTTGTACGAAAATGCCACAAGGTTAAGCAATATGCATTAGTATCACATTTTAATTCTCCTACACACTCACCAATATTCATTAGTATACACACACAACATCTCATTTACAATCGTAAACATAGTCTAGGGCCAATAGAAAAGCAACTTATAAAGACACATGTTAGGAGGATATATGAAATGGTATGAATGAAAGATTTATTGTTTAAATCTACCAATTAGGGTGTCGCACATTTGTATTCATAGGAACTAGAAACCATTAGGTTCTTCATAAGAACCAAAATAACTAGCACTATTAGCTAATCACGAAATATGTCAAAGGTGGATCATTTCGATAACCAATCATTATTATACAAAATAAATTCCATTAACAATTTAAATAATTCCCTCTTAGCTTTGAACAATCAAAAGTATCATCAAGTCAAGTCACAACTTGATCCTATATTAATTCATTTATAATGTATTATGACAACATTGCTAGTCAAAACTAGGGAGTAAGACACACACATAGCTATACTCATTTGTGCCATGAATTTATGGTTATATGCTCAACAAAATATGACCACCAATAAAAAATTTTGTAGCTATTGAACAAAAATGGGTGGGTCCTTACACGGAATTCCACAAGATACATGTATTGAAAAAATAAAACAAGATCTATGGGTAAGTGCACCAAGATGGTCGCACTTTTGTGGCCACAAAAGTGAAAAATGAGACAAAACGCGTTCGCGTTATAACGTGAACGTGTTTTGTCTTTTTAAAAGCAAAAAAAAAAGTAACATTCTTCATTTCTGTTTTTACTGTTTTCTATTTCTGCCCGCGGCCAAGAACCCTGCGCTACGCGCTCGCGTTGTTGAGGAGGTGACTACTTCACATTTGATCAACTTGAGCTCAATTTTCTTCACAAATATGGCACCCCGACGACAAAAAGATGCAAGAGGTAAGTTTTGTTTGGTATTTGTAATGAATTTTTTTGTTTTAAATTGATTTTGTTTGTTTTAGTTTAGAAATGAATGATTTTTTTTTAATTTGTAGGAAATCCTCAACAAGAGGAGGAAAATCCCCAACCAACCATCAACCTCAACAACAAAATCAACCTGCCCCACCATTCTCTCAATACCCTCCTGGCACTCAAGAAAATTTGAGGAGTGAAATTGAAAACAATAAAAAGAAGTTGAGGATCTTATTAGTAGGTTGAGTGATCAAAATTCTTCAACCACAGAAAGGATACATCTAGCAGATTCGTTGAAGGATTTGTTAAAAAATGTGGATGCAATTACCCAACAAATATCTGGATGGCAAAATAGGAGGAAAACATCAAGGGCATATTATGCAGATAAATTATCATATAAACAAGTTAAAGATTTAAAGATTACTAAAGGCGA